>NNCF01127851.1:63541-78986 GCA_002313205.1 Laupala kohalensis | reverse complement strand
TATATATATATATATATATATATATATATATATATATATATACTGTAATGAATCACTAAATGTGCTTTTCTATAATAAAATTGCAAATTTTCTCTAGGCGTAATAAGTACATTAATTGTATCGTTTGACCGATCACGAAAATAAAGCATACACCAGTTTCTCCTGTATGTATGCAACCCTTCCTACAAAAGTGTTATGCGGATCATCCCACAGGGACAACTAACTCGTGGTAGAAGAATGACAAAATAAGCCTCGTAGTTCATCAGTATGCACAGTGACAGTAACATCACATACCTAAGAAATTGAAAAAGTAAATACTGGCAGTATCACAGACACTGGCTTAATATTTTTAGAACTATTCCTTTGAAAACTTTATTGCATAATTCAAATGTGCTAAATCCTAATATCGTAACCATGTAACTATGATATAGCATGTTCAGTTATTCATTACTTCTTATATTTTAAAAAGATCATAAAATTTTACGATTTTTATTCTAATATTTTTTTTAAAACTTCGGAGCACCTTCTCGAGAGAAAAGAATATACACAAGGAAAGGACCCTTAAACCGGACACGGCGATTCCTAGGCTTTTATACATCCTTTTAACTGCACGTAAACTAAATATAGCCTCACGGGAAAATCCTCCCTTTTAACCATGCAGTACACCAAAATAGCAAAATTGAATGAATGAATGAATTAATTAATCAATTAAAGCATAAGTGAGAAAAATTTTTGTACAATGTGTGGCTTCATTCATCTTTTTATAACACTCATCACAAAATATTTTCATATATTCTCCTCTTCTTTTCTCAATTCTTCTTTGATAATATTTATCATAAACAAATGGTAGATAAATAATTTGGTTGAAAATTAACAAAACATTATGAAGAATTATATTCCGTTCATTCAAATCTTAATATTGTAATAGAATTTTATGGACAGGGGAAAATTAATTCAGTGCGTTTTTAGTATGTATAAGATAGGCTTACTTGGAAAATTAAAGATTGTTCCGTAATTTTTTTTAAATTAAAGAAGTTAATGTCATGGTACTAAAATATATAGGTATTTTATTCTTATTGTAATTCGTTGGGCATAAAAATTAAATTAATATATATCTTGTTCTAAAAAAGTAATGATTTTGTACATATGTTTTTTTGGTAAATTTAGGGAGCTGTTATGATTCTTTTGTATACTATCATTTTCTGTTATCAGGAATAATTTTACCAAATGTTTGAATGGATAAGTTAATTCTACGATAATTACAATTTTTTACTCTTCAAAGTTTTACTTAAAATTTCGAGAAAGAATATGAAAACTGTTGGTGGTCCCATGAGATCAGAAATTTCAATTCTCCTCGACTAATGTTCTAAACAATTTTTTAAGTTCTACGTCTTGAATAGGAAAATTTAGGTCAGTTTATTGAGGAGTTAGAAACAAAACATTGACTTGCCGAAGTTTTATGGAACAGAAGACATCAAGGGTTAGTCACATTTACAACTTATAGCAGACTTACCTTTAAATTGAATTGCAAAAAAAAAAGAAAAAATCTTAGAGGTTTTTAAATTAAATGTTTGTTCATCCTATTAACGTGTTTACAACACGGATTAATATTGTAAAGTCATTTTATGTTTCGGTATAATAATAAATATCTTCGACAAAAAAGTTTGTTTTTATTTACTTGCTTAATGAAGTATTTGTGAGCAATGCAGCTATAATTAGAGATGGAAAAAGACAGTTACAAAATTTAACTTAATGTAGGCTGTTAGCGTTGACGATGGGAACATAGGTACTGAATGAAAATTTTAAGTACAAAGTTGAAGAGTAAAAAATTGTAATCTAACGTAGAAATAACTTAACTTTTCAAACGTTTGGTAAATGTATTCCTGATAACAGAAAATGACAGTGCACAAAGGAATCATAAGAAAACCCTAAATTTACCAAAAAACATATATGGTAAGGAAATATCTGAATGTTAAAATATTAACGGCATCGTGAAAACTACAAAAAATAATTTTAACAAATATGTTTCTGAAGCAAGATTTGAACCATGGGTTTTGTGGTTGCATAAAGAGTTTTATAAATTACAACATCCGCTTTAGAGAAATATAGACCTATTATAAGATTAGCACTTTTATACAGTAAATGTTTAGGAAAGAAGCTGCTTCAATGCATAGTAATAAAAAGGCGGACATACTTGGTCATGTTAAGATACTTAGGTTCCCGACTTGAAATATCGATTGAATTAATATTAAGCTTTCTCCTCGGATAGCTTTTGCAGACGCAAATGGACGAAAATCTTTAATGTTAAGCCGTTTTCTGAATGGGGAATACACGGTATGGTGCAGTACATTACTTGTCTGTGTCAAACCACAAACCATTTCAATTTAAATTTTAAATTTATTGTGAAAAGAGCAGTACAAACTGCGTATGATCACGTGGAGGGCAATAAACTAATTGACTCTTTATTCGCTTTCATTTTCCCGCGTGTCAAGTAAACAGTACGTGGGGGCGTCGTTAGAATATAACAAAGTAAACTAAAAATTTGACATAATAATAATAATAATAATAAATTTATTGTCAAAAAACAGTACAAACTGCGTATGACCACGTGGAGGAAAAAAAACTAATTTACTCTCCGGAAGCAAGCAAGGGACCATCCCATCAATTCCGATCAAGGGCCCTAAGGCAGAGGTGGATTCAAAAATTTCAGCAAAAGTTCCTAGATAATATAAAAAGTTAGCTGCGAGTAATAATACATATATTATGTCAATATGTTTGTAATTTAACGCAAATATGTTTGTAAATTTACATGTACAAGTTTCATCATACACAATTTCTTTTTCTCGCTGACTACTCTCTTGTGTCCGGTGCTTTGAAATCTATAATCTTGGATTCAGTTTGAAATTTATATATTAAGTTATCATAATGATAATTATCAACTTACAATTCTTCCTCATAAAGCATAAATGTGATAAATGCAAGAAATCTTGTCGTGTTTGACTTATGGTTGTTTCGCGTTTTATTCGAAAATCAATTATTTGTCAAATATTTTGAACATCAACTATGATAAAGTTTTAATATTTTGTATGAGTTTAATATAAGAGTAATAGACATAAAATATTCCCGTTTTATGTTACACAAACTTTATACTACAGATAGTGGTTTTTATTAAATTACAAACATAGTGACATTCTATTACTATTATAACTCGCAGCTAACTTTTTATCTTATCTAGGAATTTTTGCTGAAAATTTTGAATCCGCCTCTGCCTTAGGGCCCTTGATCGGAATTGATGGGATGGTCCCTTGCTTGCTTCCGGAGAGTAAATTAGTTTATTCCTCCACGTGGTCATATGCAGTTTGTAAATGTTTTTTACAATAAATTTATTTATTTATTGAATATGTTGCTCCGAAATCTCGAAAACGATTGAGAAGCAAACTTAGTCTAAACAGTCATAAATCGATTAAAATTATATTGACATCAAAGTCAGACTACTTCATTGATTCCTACTAATTAATAGATCAACAATTTCAAAAATCCCCCACTCTTGGCTGCTCCGCCTCTCAGGTCAGGAGGGCGGGGCCTAGCGCCCCCTGTGGCCCGGGCCCCTGGCGAGGCCAATGAGGGGGCACCAGAGTCGACGGCCATCTTGGGACAGCTGGGGCACTGGGCAGGGTGTGACAGGGAGCCATCTGTGACGACCGAACTGAGAGGGGAACGGGTCCCAGTGGTGAACGTCTCTCTAATTGGCATGTGATGTCTTCGGCGACTTTCCGACTCTGATGAGATGATTATAATACGAGAATAGTGTTGGCTCAGTTGCGGTGAAATAATTTAAGAGTCATTAACATATTACGTCGCAAATCGAGGGGAGGAAGGGGGTCAGGAAATTGTGTCGAATTGTGACGTAAACTTTGCACATGCTTTGCAGATCCAAACACTCGACATTCAAGTGCCAGGTATTTATTACTTTTTCCCTTAATATAGAAAACTTCCTAAATTACTTTATTATTCTAAATCAATAACATTTATTTCCCCAAAAAATATCACACTACATCTTGATATATTTTACTGTTCATTCGTTTTACATTTTATTTAATCCATTCACTTCGACCGCTGAGTATTGTACCACCAGACTTTCATTTGATACTTCACCACACTTGCCAGCCTCCCAAGAATCAACACCAATTGTGGCGTTATTCACCACTCAGTGTTTTCTTATGAGACTAACGTGGGGTGATTTCCAAATATTTAAACCGCATAGATTGCTGCGTTTAAAATCAATTTTGATTGCGCACACATATACGTCAAGGGTTACGCAGTGCGACCACTTAAGTAAATTTACAAATTGAAATCGTGTCACAAAGTGAGATGGTTACCTTTTCTTATTTATTGAAAGAGATACAATAATAAATAAAATAATATAAGTATTTATGAAAAAAAGTTTTAAAAATTATAAATTCCCCCCAAAATTCTTGAAATTTGTTAAGGTGGGATCAGCACTAAGTTAGTCAGATCCCTGAGACGCACAGTTTTCTTCGTTTTTATTGTAACTGTTGTGAAACACAATAAAATGAATAATAATGATGTAAAAACATGATTTAATTTGTATCTATCAGTTAATAAAACAGTACAAACAATATTCAGGAACTCGCTAAACGTGTTTGAATGCACAAGAGCGTGTAACAACATGGCGGCCGGGTGACATGGTTTCGTGTTTTATGCATCTCACCTCAGAAAAAGTGAAATATCTTTCTCAGATGTCCGGTGACCTATAGATAAAAGTGACGTAAAAATTCTGCGGAAAATTTACTACAAATCAAAGTAAACTACCATCACTTTCGTGATTTAAAAGTGGATCTTATTTTGTATATAAGTGTGTACTTCATAAGACGCAATGTATTTCAATTTCAATTATGTTTGCAATTATTTCATTTAAATGGCCGGAGAAGTATGTTTTTCTAACGTTGACCCACAATAAGTACATGTTACTCTGTTTATTTATGCCGATTTAAGATATTTTTTGTGATTTAATTCTACCTTAAGACTCATTGGAAAGAGTTCAAGACGATGAGAAGATACGGGACGAGTAAGTGGAGATGAAATATACCAAAAAAGCGTTTCCTTTAACCCGAACTAAAAATACTTCCACTATTTTCTGGCGAATAATGGAATTAAACAGAAAAAAATTACAGCTGATTTCACAAGTGATTGGTGGGAACCAGATAGCGTAATCGATTCCTCCAATTTTCTTATAAGAAAATCCTCATTATACTTTAAAATATTAATTTTCGGAAGTCAGACACATTTTGCTATACTCATTTCAAACCTCTTAATTTCAGAAAAGAAAATGTTATCTTATTTATTGTATAAAAATATGAGAAATTTGAATGATGTGCTCCAGGCACTGGATGAGGTCGATGACTTCAGGAAAATGAAATGATGTCACGGAGGGTTTTTTGTGCGTAATGGGTCAGTGTGGCTAATTAGTTTCAGTTAACGGAATTTCGTGGACTTCTTTAGCCGCTTCGGGGAAAAGTGAAGCACAGCTGCGTTGTATATAAGATTCACCCCTTAAGGAAAGAGGGCAATGGAGCCATAAAATGAAAGGGGTTATATGTCAAGTGGCGGTGTATCAGAATGGTCAGTCTCCTAAGTCTCAAACTCTCTCTTCATCTTCTTTCTTTTCTCATGAGTAAGTCTACTCTTCTAAGTATAATAAACTTAGGTTCTCATTACACTAATTACAAACTAATAAAGGAAACAACCTGCGATTTTAGCAGACTGTTCAATTAAATTGAAATTAATAAAATAAGAGACATGTCTTAATTTTGCAAAAGCAGTTTGAATTTTAAACTTTAAAAAGAACACAATTTTTCGTCTTTAATATGACACTTCTGCACTTGTGCTAGCATACATGAAGTCTCACATTAGAGAAGAAAACTAGAGTTGTTTTGAACGTTAAAATTCAAACTTGTTACGAATTTTATTTTGTTAATTTGAATGAAAATTAAACTGGCAGCTAAAAAACTCAGGTCCTTTTTTTATTAGATTCAAAAGATCAATAACCTTATTACACTACGCCGAGTGACCGACTCAAACAAATTTGTTTATATAACTGTCCACACCATCGACCTTGGAGTGACTGAAATGTGGTGGAGCTCGTACACTGTCCATCACTGGAGGCCGCAGTGTATTAGAACAGGTTTCAATTTCGGCTATGTTATTCGACGACCACACGTGGCTGGTCACTAGTGGCCTAGAGATAGGGATCTTACATTATCTAAGAAACTATTTTTCGTTGGGAGGGGGGGGGTAAATTCGGAAATACTATTCGAATAACATTCTTGTTGAAGTATGGAATATTAATCTCAGGTTGATTAATACGTTTACAAAGGTTTATTAATAAACAAATAAGTTCTTATTTAGTGGAAATAAAAAGAGAGGAATTAAATTACATAAACGGACCGATCCTCCTCTCCGCAGTCAACAAACATAAAATGTAGTTTAATTGCATACCTAGCGCTGACATTAAAGACATCTTGATGGGGATAAAACGCACTACCGTGAAATACACGTAACGAAAAGCAGGTTAAATTGTATTCACGGCAAACTTTATCCTTCACTATGAAGGAATCAGCGTATTAAAAGGAAGTATTATTTTCACCTTTATTATGTATCATTGCATCATTCAGTAGTCTCGTTCGACAATATTATTCCAATCAATAAATAATATTTCAGGTAGTATGTTTATATTTTAAGTAGTAATAATAAAGAAATTTTACGG
Source organism: Laupala kohalensis (assembly GCA_002313205.1). Classification (NCBI taxonomy): domain Eukaryota; kingdom Metazoa; phylum Arthropoda; class Insecta; order Orthoptera; family Trigonidiidae; genus Laupala; species Laupala kohalensis. Next base: position 72,199 of record NNCF01127851.1, on the reverse strand, counting down.
CAGTATTGTAAATTAATTTAGTCGTTAAATTTCACGAACTCTACGTTCCATGTGACTGAAATATTTAGAAAACAATTTAAGAATAAGTCCGTGTTTGTAGGAAAAATATTCATTTATACACGAGACAACAAAATGGAAAGATTAAAAGTGTGCGTTCGACATAATTATAAAAGTCACGCGGCTAATTGAGATGAGAGAGGGTGTAGGCTGGAAATAACGAGCAGAAGCTCATTTGAGTATTCAACGTCCGATTCTTTTTCAGCTATTGGCCTTCTTTTTTTCTAGTCAAAGAGTAATAACTGAATATAAATCCTAATATCTTCTCTTATATCTGTTCATTGGTGTCTAGATGCTCCCAAGTTATTTTATTTTTTTATGATGCATCTTTATTTACACAGAAGAGTGTCTGTCAGTCTGTGTCAATCTTTTACACAAATATACCGATCATGGTAAAACTTTGCACCATTGATTTCCAGAACGAAGAAAATAACACTGTATTCAGGATATTTAGAGAATAATATGAGAAAAATTACTTCCTACTACTCCGTTTAAGGTAAAATTCTTGCGGATAATCCCTCTCCCTACCCTTGAGGGTGCCGTGTGACAGGGTCATAAGTGAAAATAGTAGGAAAAGACCAATATTGGTGTTTAATCCATAGGTTTTGGGGCCAATGAGAGGGACAATCCCGATGTGGAAATATAGGTATTCATTCCCAATTGAGGAGGGGGGTTAGAGGGGTCCTCGTAGAGGATTGAGAAAGGGGTGACATGTAAAAATATTCGATAATGACACTTATTTTCNTAGGAAAAGACCAATATTGGTGTTTAATCCATAGGTTTTGGGGCCAATGAGAGGGACAATCCCGATGTGGAAATATAGGTATTCATTCGTAGAGGATTGAGAAAGGGGTGACATGTAAAAATATTCGATAATGACACTTATTTTCCACGTAACACCGGGTTCATTCAGCTCGAATGTGTAACCATAAATCATAACATTTTATTTGCAGAGTTAAATTATCAGGATACAATTTTCCTTTTCTTCTATAAAGATGGAAATAAAAAGTTTTCCAAAGTCGAAACACAGAACTCTCATTCTCTTTCGCCCAGCTTCAATCCGCGGAGAAAGTCCTCCACCTTTGATCCTAATAGAAAACCGGCAACGGTCCTCCCTCTCCAACGTAAATCCTAAGGCATCGATTCCTACTCGCATGGAGTGCAGGACTCGCTCCTTCCAACGTGTAGCCTCCACCGTCGATGCTGCTGCTATCTGACGGGGGCGGGGCGCACCTTCGGGACACGGGGAGTCACTTAGTCTGGAGACCCTCATCCACAAAGGCAGCTATCTCGAGGTGATGGGCCCCTGGCTCCAGCGTCATACTCCGATATGGCGGGGATCCACCCTCCCGACCGTTGCTTGCTGTCGTTGTGTGCGCTATGCTCCCTGCCCCTTCTTCTTCCCGTCTCATTCTCTTTCGTGTCGTATCCCATCTTCCTCTTCTTCTTCTTCTTCTTCTTCTTCTTCGTATGATATGAGTGAAGTAAAAACAGCAGGGGAAATAAGCTGTGGGGTGAATGACCGATGACAGAAAAAAAGGCAATTTTTGAAATATCTATGACGTTCTTTCAATATGTGGGACAGACTAATTAATTTGTTTTCTCACAAATTGAATTTAACTTATTCTACGAGATAAAACCATCCCTGTCGTCGTGTATTAATAGATCTCTTGTAAAAATTTAAATCAATAAGATCTGAAAATCAAGTATATCACAGACGAGTCAGTTCTTCGATAACTTTTTTTGTCAATTAGAAGAGATGATTACTCTCATCCCAAGAGGAATCTTCTCATCGACAGAAAATACTCTCAACCTGTGATGAATTATTTTGATGCTACATAGTAGAGGTAAAGCGACATCAAACTGGAATCTAAACATATTGTTGGGTGATTATTTATCATTAGTTGACCCGAGTAGACAACGAAAACGACCTTCAAAGATTAATTTCAAGTAGCAAGGTGGAGGAGGCACAAAAAAGTTAAGTTATTCGATTTTCGTAACAAGGGAAGAAAGAGTAAAATATTAGTTTCCTGAAAGGAGAAAAACCATGACAACTTGGTCAAGATGAAAGTTGCCGTGGCCGGTACTACAAATCTCCAACCATTTTTTGATCAACCCCCCTACATCTGTGCACAGGTGGTCACGAATCCGAGTACCGGCTCATTGTTTCCAATGATCTGATTTTTTAAACCCTATTCCCAGCGTGTAGGCGTATTGTGTATTTTTATATGTTTCAGTATTCGCGGAAGTTTCCGAGCACAATGTAAAAAAAGAGAAAATGGAGGAGAAAAGAAAGAAAAGTATGATATAGAGGAAAACCCGAAGAACTAGAGGATAAGGACCACCAACACATATGAAATATTTATCGAAATTCAAAGATATATTCATGTTTATACACTACAAAGAACACGAACACTCATTTGTAAAAGAATCTCGAATATCAATAAATTAAGAATTCGTAAAACCGTCAGGTTCGTGGAAAAGTATCTCCGGTATGATGTCATCCTACATCCTGAAGACACGATTCTTACGAAATGCACAAGGTCAAAGCAAAAGACGAATAGGCTTCGAAAACTTGGACGAAGAAAACTTGTGGGAATTTGAATAATAATAATAATAATAATAATAATAATAATAATAATAATAATAATAATAATAAAAAATTCTAATAGACAAAGCTGAGCTAAATTCTCTTAGATATTGCTGTAACCACCACTCACAACCTACAAAGAACTTACCCGAAGAAAATTTAAAGTTTCAGGATTTGAAAACATAAATTCTTCGCAAATGACATGTGGAATGTGTTTCTATAGTCTCCTCTCAGTCTTATATACGAAGCCAGAACTGAAATGAGAATTCTAAGAAAAATTATACAGAATTAAAATAAATTCACGGGGTGGGGGTGGGGGAGAGCGCTTTCTCATAGACAACGGAACGCCCAAGGCATGTCTCACGTCCACCATCTCTCCATAGCAGTATTTTCGTCCGTAGAGAACGAAGAGCTAGCTTGGGACCTAGCAGAGATGATGCAGGAGCCACCCAAGGGAGCAGCGACGGCCAAGACAATGGGTGGTCCTCACGCGTGGAGGGAATACGTACGCGTGGTACAGAGCGCCAACGCGCTGCGATATGTGGTCACTGCCGTCGGAGGCCACGCATGCTGGGAATCCCCGATGCTACATCGGAGACGACGAGAGCTGCTTCGGAAAACCACGACAGTAGCGCTGTCGAGCTGAATATTAACATTTGCTATCGGAGGAATACTTCTTAGACTGTTCACTAGTTCAGAGGCGGATCTAGTCAAGGGGGAGGGTTAACCGGGGAAGGATCTGCGGGAGCATTTCTGTTTGAAATTCATGGTTTTACAACACAAATGTTATTAATATTATCTTTTAAATAAAATACATCAACTTATCAAATAGATAATACACAATTCTTGGAAATATTCTTACGCTTAAAAATGTTGTCTTTAATAATGTGTTGTATCAGTTTAATCGCACTATATTCCATAAATGTGACTCATTCCAAATAATTTTAATAACATAATATGCAATGATATTCAGAGAAGAAAGGGGTAATGCGTTAAATATTATATATTTAAGTATGTCCCACCTTCTACGAGAAAAATATTGGGATCTATGCATGGTGAGATGTATAGAGAGCAAGACTGCATCATTCCTGCCCCTTCTGCTCCCTGTCGCGTGCGCCCCTGTCATAGACAATGTAATGGACGCCACACACGACCACCGCCTATCTCAGAGCGGAAGGTGTACCACTGAGAGATAGCTTCCAGGAAAGGGTATGGCCGTATTTCTGTCAAAACCGGGGAAATAAGGGTAATGGAGAGGAGCATGGAAACATAATTTGTCTCAACGGCTTCAGAAATTAACGTCAAAGAATCGGTATCAACATCGTGCATCGTGTAATAGTAGTAAATTTGGTTTACATTAAATTACTTAGTACAGAATTGAATTAGCCAAAATTCTCATAACATTTACAATTATTTCTGAACTTATTTTAAAGAACACATCAATTGTGTATACTTCCATGACGTCACCTGTAAATAAATTAGCACTTTTTTTTCGAAAATTTTAAGAATTTCAAATGAATCTATGTAGCAAAAGGCGTAGTCACGGTTATGGACAATGCGTCAACGTTTTAATGCTGCGTTGTAATTACCTACCCTTCCACCTTCGTAACACCATCCTCCTTTTGAGCATCTTTATATCGTACAAAATAACACTTAAACTTTGATATCTTTACCACTTATGAGGAATCTTATTGTTTATATTTTGAAGAAATATCCCACTTTTGAAAAGTACTCAGGTCTTTTTTTCACTAAACTCTGTACACGTGTTTGTGTAGGATATGTGTTGTAAAGTCTACCCTGGCAAACCCTGAATTAAATGGTTTTAGAATAGGAAATTTTCTTTGAAATAATGTGACGTTGTTTTATGAATTACTTTGCCATCAAATGTAACTGGATTTAGTTTGATAATCTTCATTACTTAACAGAATCATCAGGTATTCTTTAATGTCCAAGAATACTCCCAAAGACAACGACATAAGGACGTTAATTAAATTTTTCTCATATAAGTTTCATGGTAGGAAGTTTTTCTAAATCCCATGAGATGCATAAGTCTTCGTTGCAAAACTTCTAGGTTTCTCTCACTGAAACTAAAAACAAAAAAAAAATGTGCTAAAAAATTGAAGCATGATTCTCGAAAGACATAAATATGAATGTGACTTTTGCTCTGACATTTTCGCAACTAAACTTTGTTTCCGAAGAGCGAGCGCATTGAGGTAGCAGTTCTTAAATGGACGAACGCGTTTGTTTCACAAAGTACTCGAGAGCTCCGCGTCAGCGCTCGTAGCCTTCTCTGGCTCGTCTTCCAGACGACGACGGTGGCGACGGCGGAATGTTCCGACGGGAGAGCTTTGCAGACAAAGTAGGAGTAAGAAGGACAATTTCTTAAAAAGCAAGGGGACGAGGAAAAGAGGTGGCGAGGGAGGAGGTAGCTTTGTGAGGGAGATATTGAGAGCAGAAGGCAAATGTGGTGGTGGGGTTAAAAGAGGAAGTTGTCTGTGGCATAAACGGAGAGGTTAAATATTAGTGAGGATGGGAATGGGGGTGGATATGTGTGTGGAGGTGGTGCTGAGAGAAAGACTGGGGAAGAGGAGTAAAAAGATGAGAAAGATGATGAAAAGTAAGAGAAAAGGTTGCAAGTGTAAGTTATGTTGTAGAGCTTCTCACCATAAAGGAAAGAGGAGTAAAATTTGGAAGGTTTCAGGATATTGAAACAAAAAGTGCAGTAAATGCTTACAACCGACGAAGGTTGGAATAGTAACATCGTGTACTTCATTTTAAATTAAATGCATTGAAAATCTCTTAAATATAAGCAAGTTTGATTAAATAAAATGTCGAAAAAATTCATAATCCCAATTTAAATCTCAAAAATGGTTTATTAATCGATTCAACTATGAAATGTACTGCCAATCCCGGCCTTCTAAACGCTAAGACGTTTCGGAATCACATCTACATCTAGTCAGGTTCATCTTCAACCAATGAAAATCCAAAATACACCTTTTCAGATCTCCACAAAAAACTTGTCACATCGGGATAGGTCTGGACCATATGGAAGACTTTATGGAGGTCGCTGCAGAAGCATTTCTCCAACCAAAACACAGAGGCGNAAACCAATATACACCTTTTCAGATCTCCACAAAAAACTTGTCACATGGGGATAGGTCTGGACCATATGGAAGACTTTATGGAGGTCGCGGCAGAAGTATTTCTCCAACCAAAACACAGAGGCGTATTCTATCCTAAGTTAGCACTGAGTGGGTAATTGTCACCACGAGAAAAGATAATGCTCTTAAATAGCACTCCTGGACGTTTTGACTTTAAGATGCACCACATTTTCTTACAATACTTCACAGTGGTTGTGATCTAGAAATTCGACAAGTAGAAGATTGTAGGTATAAAGAACGTTATCATGACATCACTGGAATTTGTGTCAAACGAGATTGATTTTTTCGGCTGGGATACCCATGAGTTCTCATTGATGGTTCTACAGTCTGCTGCATCACATACAGTATTCAAAATTTTCATTGTGACAAAGATAATAAATAACATTGAAATTGTGACGGAATTATTTTGTTTTCATAAACATAACTCAAAACTTTTCAAATGCTTGAAACATTAAAATTTATAAATCAGATACTGACTTCCAGGTCAGAGACGATTACGTTAAAACATTCCATCGCAAACTAAGCGAAACTCGTACGAAACGTGCAAGTAGAGTATTGTGAGAACCCTTTAACTTTTCCTGTATCCACTCATCCAAAAATGCGGTATTATTGAAAAATTATAGGAGTGTACAATTTTGAAGAAATTTGGGAGAAATAGAAAAGTTAGAAACTCTTAGAGAATGAAATAGTACAATATTTAAGTATTTTGTTCCTTTAACATTGTATATCATTCAAAATTTGGTTATATAGGAGTTAAATGTTGATATAACAAACAAAAATTCAAGATATCAGATTAATGGAATTCCAATTTCAGTTTTAAAATTGGCATAGAAACAAAGATGACTCGTAAAAAAAGATATTTAAAAAGCAAACTAATCAAGAAACGTAAATAAAACACGTCTCGATCTATTTCTTGACGAGCAAACAAATACAAAACATAAAATCCTTCCGTTACATTTCACGAAACTTGTATCAAGACGGCGAATGAACAATATACTAGAGAGGTACATTGAAGAATTCCACTCGCTCAACCCAGATCCCCAAATCTAAAAAATAATATAAGCAATGCGCAAAGACGAATCATTGCCAGCTCGAAACTCAACCTTGGCGTAACGAGATTCTCTGGGCAACAGTTCCTCTCGCCGAGTTTTCCTTCGCCCCCTCCCCTCTTAAACGTCCGTCTCTCTGCTCCTCGCAATTCGCTTCAAACGGCACGGCGTTTCCCTCCACCACCCCCATCACCCAAGTCTCCATCACACGCCGGGATTACATCGGCCAGGCGCGCGCCTCACTCGTGAGTCCGCGGTTCTTAAACCAGCACGAGCGAAGCGGGCAGTAAAAACTCGCAAAATTTCAAACTGCTGTTTGGCAGGAATGGGACGGAGAATTCGTTGACAGCGATGAGGATTCCTGGCGTCAGCTGGAGTCTCGTGATCTCTTGCGAGGAAAGACGATGAAAACGTCAGAGTGGAAATGGCGAAGGAGGAAGAAGTGTTGATGAGGATAGATGGCAAAAAGAAAGAATAGGACAAACAGGGTCAGGAATGATCATCGGAGTGACGTTAAATGAAAGGAAGGAAGTGGGTGTCTGAAAAATGTAGATTCTTCGAAGAAGAAATTTAGGAGCGAAATATCACAATCTGGGAGGTACTCGTAGTGCGGTGATCGAGAATTTATCACGATAAATAAATAACATCAGACTTACGACCTTTTGATGGAGGAATACCATTTATTTTGTGCTGTTTTATAACACAACGTTTCGGCTCCAGGTTTGAGTCGTCGCCATCATTAACAAGAAACGTAACAAAAGAACAATTGAACATGAAATTAAATGTAAATATCAAGCAGAATCTAGTGTCGACGTTGTGTTATGAAAAACACAAAATAAATGGCATTCGTCCTTCGAAATTTCGTAAGTCTAAAAATATTTATCTTGATTATACAACGGACGTTAATGTTAGAATTGAGAATTTAATATAAAACACGGGTTGCAATCCAGTTCTCAGTCTCCGGATTCTCCAGTTCTCAGTCTCCGGTTTCTTTAAGCCAAACGCTCGTTTGGCTGAAGTTATTCGAGAACTGGACACTTACACTAAAAAACTCACAGAGCGGGACACAGTAATAATCATAGGTGGGCAGAACGATATTAACTTGGGTGGTCATTTCAACGCGTCTGAACATCTACAAAAATTAAAAATGGCCTCCTTGCACACGAACATAGTGCTCTCTAGCCTGCCTCCACACTTCAAAGTTCCACAAATAAACCACGAAATTAACCTGGCAAACATCTCTCTAAAACATCACCTAGCAGACACAAAGATCACATTTTTTGATTTGCAACCACACGTGACTACCAAGGACTTTATCCAAAACGGTTTACACCTGAGACCGTCTGGGAAACAGCACTTCGGTTCTCTTCTAGCTTCACATCTGACCTCACATCATCCACCTTCCCCCACTACCCACTCCTACCCCCCTGCACCTACCTCATTTCCTCCTCCTCCTACCTCATCTCCTCCTCCTGTTCCTACCACTTCACCATCTCCTCTTCCTATCTCGACACCCATTTATTCTCCTTTCCCCGTTCTTTCACCTACTGCTTCCTCATCTCGCACGCCCTCATCTAATCCTCCTGCCGCCCCAATACACAGATACAACTTGCGCTCAGGAGTACGATGTGCTACTCGAAGGTGACAATTGCATTCAGATACAGTGTGCGGGCTTCATTCGGAACTAGAAGCTGTACAAATTTCAAATTCCTCTCCACAATCTAACGTCGATTCCATTTCTCGTGAGTCACAAACTCTTTGCGAAAATAAAATAATTATATTTCATCATAATGTCCAATCC
>NNCF01127851.1:40786-59280 GCA_002313205.1 Laupala kohalensis | reverse complement strand
TTTTTCTACAAATTTGGAGAAGTTCTATTTTTATGTAATTATTTGCATTATTACCCATGTTTATTAATTTAATTGCTTTTTTCTGAATTTTTTCTAATTCTTCTATTCGATATTTTCTATAAGGATCCCATCCTGCCGGTGCATATTCCAGTAGAGGCCTATCAAGGCTTGTGTATGCTAACTCTTTTGTTGTCGGATTAGTCTTTCCTTAAAATTGGATCTGACAAGCTGAACATTATTTAGTGACAAGAAATTCCATAAAAAAACTTAAAAATTGTATATAACATGTTAATTAATAATTTTCGAAGAAAATTGGTAAATAGAATCTTAGATAATACCACTGTGAGGAACACCGAAATAGGTAAGAGTAAGGAAAATGTAAAGTATGCTATATTTAAATAAATTACTAATGTAGAAGGTCAATCGGTAACACTAGGAAAACGTTTGAAAAATGAAGAAGTGGGTATTGCAAATACAAATAGCAATAATATTGGTAGACAAGTGTTTAGTGAATTAAAACAAAAGATTGAGAAAACTGGTAGAAATAATTTTGTATATAAGGAAGATTGTAATGAGTGTGATAAAGTTTATGTTGTACAATCCTCAAAGTTGGTTCAAAGGAGATTCTAACTACATATGTATGATTTAAGAAGGCTCAACCCATGTGAGCTTTAGCAAAACATGCTTCGGCAAATCAACACAGTTTTGATTTTCAAAATGCAAAAAGTTTATTTGTTGAACCTAATTACAAATAAAACGATTAATTAAAGAAATGGTTCACATCACTAAGTTAAGTGATGGAACTTGTAACATACAAACTGATACTGACAGTTTAAGTAACATGTACAAAAATATTATTGGCAAATGGGTTAGCAGCAGTGGCAGGGTTGTTTTNAAAAATATTATTGGCAAATGGGTTAGCAGCAGTGGCAGGGTTGTTTTGTCATGACTGAACTTATGAATTGCCATATTTATTTTTTGTTTTTGACTACACCAGGAGGGTTGTAGAGATGTAGTGGGTTGTATTTAGAGGTTATGGCTGTTGGTAACTGATGATGATGTGGTTCCGTATCATACAGGTATGTTGTTTTGTATTATAATAAGATATTTTGTGAAAGTTTTTGTAACAGTTATTTCATAGTTAGTGAGTAATCATTGATATATTGTTTGTGTTAATATAGTGTTTCAAATTTGTACTAGAAACAATGTAAATTGTGTATGTTCTTTGTAGACCTGATGAAGGCAAAATAAATTTCCGAAACGTTGGCGTTGTAAAAAGATTCGTTTATTGATGACCAATCGTCGAATACATCGTTCCGTTATATAATATGTATTGGTCAAGATCAACATCATAATTATTTAGTTGGCGCGTGTTAATTGAGATAGGGAGTAAAATAATACTGATAATAAAGGAAAGTCGTAGAAGGACAGACACCAAATAAGAAGCAAAGGGGAAAAGAGAAATGTCGCAGCGGATGTAACGCCATGCGGGTGGCTTCATTTCTCGTGAGTAGCGGGGTGATTCTTGGCCTGCCTTCTCTCTCCGCTGATGAGACTTGGTCGCCGCAGACGCCGGCATGCGCTTCCGGGGGAAGAGGATTCGAGAGCTGGTGAGGACGGCGACAGTGAGGTTCGTTACAATCGGATAACAAGGCCCGGCGACGGATGTTGGGGGGTGAGACTTCATTGGCCCGGGAGGTGGAAGAGTCGAAAGCAATTGCTGACCGCAGTGGGAGAAAATCATAAATTACGTCACTGTCTTAGGGGGAGGGGGTGTTGGCGAAACGTGTCGGTTGGAGGGGTGATGACTGGGATAATTTTAGAAAGCGTGGCTTTACTTCTGGTACATCGTAAATGTTTGAAAATGTTTCAATGGAGATCAATTTTCTCGCAATGAAACCAAGTCCCTTACGCATCATTTTTTCCTTGCGACAACTTCGACCTTAACTATATGAACGATAATTTTTCTCCTAGGATTACAATTTTTCATGTATGATGGGAGGGGGATAATTACTGTTTGTGATGGGAGGGGTAGGTCGTGCTGTTATGTCACGTTGAGGAGGGGTCCCGTTNGGGGGGGGGGGGGGGGGGGGGGGGGATGAAAAATCCTCGGAGATCGCGTGCCGAAGTTTAAGAACGAACAGAACGTATAACTGGATAAAAAATAAATTCCTCATCTAATCCTTGATTCAAAAATGAGTGAAATCAATCACAAGTTTTATTAATATTACGTTACATAAGAAAAGTACCGTGACTTTGCCCCGTAAGAAAGCGTTGGTTTGCGAAAATCAAAGATACACTTTTGGTCAGTGCCTCGTAGATAACGACGCTAGTAGCCTGAAATCTAAAAAGGTCTGGGGGTAAAATCTACAACGGAGCGATAGTGTGGGAGAAACCTCCCTGCGAGTCAAACTTAGAAAATGTAATACGCAAAAAGCACCCCCCCCCCGAAAATAAAGTACCTTCCACATGTTTTGGCTATTTTTTCTCCATATCAACCTTTCTTTCATTTTCTTTCAGTTATTTCGAAAAATTATGTTGACGGGTAACCTATATTTAAAATTTAGTTTAATTTATAAAATACTGTTATTCTAATTTAAAGTACTGGGCACGTCTAGTTGGAGTAGAAACCTCAAAACTTGGAAAATATGACATCTTTTCAGCTCTTATAACATGCAGCAAGCTTTCAATAAAGTGGAAAAAATGCACAAAAATTAATATGAGGTAAGGGTTTTATAAGAACTCTTTAACGAGAAAGAATTCTGATGTGACAAAAAAAACAAGATGTTCCAATGACAAGGAATCCACTCAAACGAAGGAGAGCTGAAACAATACCGTCATAAATGTAACTTATTGATATTTCTTTGAAGGGTATTCCATACATGATAAGCGTTATTTAATATTCCTCGTCGTGAAGGCGTATCTTCAAAAAACTGTCAAGCTTTTCAAAGTCAAACAGTAATATCTATTGTGAATGAAAACAAAAACGCCATAAAATACATGAAACATGTTCGGAAAGTGATAGACAAAAGAGATGTAACTCAGGTCAGGCAAAGGCGTTCCGTATCTGTCTCCGTTTCCGCTCTCCCGTTGTTCTGGGAGCGCGTGCATTGCACCCAAACACGCCAGCACCAGGGAGGGCGACTCCTCCCCTACCTGACGTTCAAGCGAAAATATTTCGTGTTGTGAGGCGACGTGGCATATGAGCTTTGGCTCGCTCGCAGCTCACAACTCACGGAGGGGCTTTTGGGTTCCTCGCACACGTCTTACATCTCTTCCTCCTACTCTTCTTCTTCCACTCCATTTGTCTCCGTAACAGAGGGCGGGAGCGGAAATAACAGCCAATTTTTGGGTTTGGATGGGTTAGTTCAGATTATATTAAAATCTGTTTTATTGAAACGATACCGTTCAGGGGTTAACCGAAACTACTTCATTCCAATAAACAGATCAGTCTACCGATCGATTTGCCGATTAACCGAATTCGTGACCCGAATCGACTCGACCTCAACGAACCCAAAAGCTTGCAATCGCTTTCGGTCGGTTATTTGCAAAAGTTCTTCTATCCTAACCTGTGTAGAACACATTATAGAAAAACCGATTTTCATTAAAACCGGTTTTCGAGTATTTGTGTTCTAAGAAAAAACCTGCTCTTTCACGTGAGTAAATGTCAGTTCCAGGTTTCGTCCATTTTTCCACGAAAAATTAGTTTCGTCGATTTCCGTATTATGTCATTAGTGCCCGCGTGATCTCGTAGCTAATTTACAGAGAACATTATTTGCAAATTTGGGGATAAAAAACAACTTATTAAACAGCGTAACCAATGCAAACATTCCCTTCCACACCACAACGCAGAGTAACTGTTTCACAAGCCCCTCTTACCCCGCCCCCGCCCAGGGTGAGTTACATATTCATAAACATCCCCTAACGATTTTGGACACTGACAGGATCATGAGTGAAATATCTCGAAAACCATGTTAAAAGATTCTTTTTTTTTGACTAACTTATCGATTAGTTAACGTGGATTTTCAATCGTTTACATCCCATATTTTATATTAATAGACAACGGCAAATACATTACCTGAATATTTTATCAAATTACAATTAAAAGATGGGCCAAGAAATGTGACAAAGTACGAAAATATGTACTACATTATTTCGTATTTATGTAGACAATATTTGTAGTTTAGTTGAGAATAGCAATGATGCAAGTATACAATAGTTGAAAGTTTGATTTTTTTTTTTAAATTACGTTTTAATAAGAATTATAGTGACAACTTTCGGTTAGGTGAAAATGTCGACGAGCCAGGATTCGAACCCGGGACACCTGCATTGATCGCAGGGGTGTTAACCACTACACCTTCCACAACTGTATACCATTTCCACCCAGACATGCGTAAGAATGAGAAGAAAAAAAAGAAAGTACCAAATTTAAAAATGTGACGTTAAATAATAAAATATCATTGTTTGTGGACAGAATTTTTTATCTCCGTTTAGACCGAGCAGAATGACGTGGTTGGACCGTGTGGATGAATTCTGTCCCCAGAGTGAAGAAAGAGAATGCACGTAGTGACATTCTGAACCTGCCAGAGCTCTCAGACGACGGGCGACAATTTTGGCGGCGCATCTCCTGGGAGCGAGCAGCAGAGCACCAACACAACGGGATAGGGGAACTCAAGCAGTCGGGTCAGACAGTCCTACCACCCTCTTCACCTCCCAGCTTCATACAATGGACCTCCGGCCTCAACTGGAGACACTACCCACCATCTCCACGATCTCGAAAATTATTTCTACGAAAATGTGATAAATAATTGTATCAAAACAGATCACGATTTTCATTCAAACATGTCTCAAGTCAAACCCTAAAAAAACACACAAAACACATTGAAATGTTAAAAGGTGTACACAGCGTTTCGGTACTACATTTTTACCATCTTCAGGTGAAACATATATATGCTAATGTTCTAGACAGACTATTTGAGTTGAGCACTAGCTAAGACATACGTTTAATCTGAAGATGGTAAAATTGTAGTACCGAAACGCTGTGTAAGCAATAATTTTTTTTATATTTTTTAAGGATGTATGTGTACTTGAGACATGTTTGAATAAAAGTCAGTTGTCTGATTAATCTGTTCGGATACAATTATTTATTACTAATTTGCAGACGAGATGAAGTTGTAAAGATTTGATTGTAAATTTATAAAGATGTAAAATTATAGAGATTTGATCAATCGACTTCAATAAAAACAAACATCAATGATGCGTGGCAATGATATCAGTTCAGGTATAATTACAGAGGAATCTTCGTAGGGGATTGCTATGCGGGTTGCATATCATTTAGTCAGTTTCAATCCACAACTGATTCTTTTACGAAAATATCAATATATTGGTTTCTTTTGTTTGAAAAAATAAGTGTTCTGTCTCAAAAGGCTTTTTCAGCTAACAATTGACTCCTCTGAAATTTTAATTTACTTATATAATTATATAAATTGATTGGTCCATTCAACCTTGTGAGCTCCGGAGAATTTTTTAGAAATAGAATTATTAGGACCTTTAGTATTTTGCAACCTCTTCTTGAAGACCTTAATCTTAAACTATTTAGACCAATAATTGATTATACAATGCTTGTGAATGAAGTTATTCACTAATGATCTTAGAATCATCGATTTTAAATTCCAATAAATATTACTATACGTCAATCATAAGTTAAACTTCATTCTTTGTACGTACAGAGTGGGTGTTTTGTGCCTGTAAATTTCTGTACGGAATTGTGTATAAATTGCAAAACTGCATGTGATTGTACGCAATCAGGGCAAAGAATTTTAATTGCTTTAGGAAGAATATTGATTTATATTAGTTGTTAATTGTTTGATATATTCAACACATATAATCATATATTTTTATACGGCAATCAACTTCAAACACATGTCAGAACAGAGGAAAATTTGTATTTTTAATAACCAGTTCAAACCCAATCCTGGCCCAGGTTCTTCAGTTTCCCTTCGGGTGGAAGCGGATTATACAGTATTCACACACTTTAGTGTTATTTTAATAGTTTATAAACAATATTTTTCGAATAATCTATAGTTTAATAATACGTACTTGCGAAATAACATTTTTTACTTTATTAATACTAATTTGTCGGTATTCTGTTAATATTATAACACGTCGCTAACTATTTTTATTCTTAACTAAAGAATGTAATGAAATGTTAAATCCGCCTCTGCCTTACGTTCTTGATTGGAATTGATGGGATGGTCCCTTGCTTGCTTCCGGAGATTAAATTAGTTTATTGTTCTCCATGTGGTCACACGCAGTTTGTAACTGCTTCTTGACTACAATTTTATTTATTTAAAGAATTTCTAGAATAGAAACAACCTTCCTTCATCTGCCCATAGCGACTTGGTTCGCTTTAACCCTCCCGTCCGCCTGCACCACCTTCGCCGCCAACCGAAGCGACCATCTGTACTTCTTCCTCCGGCAGCGAGGCGAAGCGTCCCTCGACGCCGCGCTCCAAATGCTGGTGCTGCGGCGGACGCCGAGCTGGACGCCACTGCAGTGCGGCTCCCTCGAGACCACAGCGGCGAGGCGAATGGCGCATGCAGCAAGGCATAGGAGAAACGGAGGAGAATGAGGAGGGAATGCGTGAGGTGAGGATAAAAACGGTATGAATAAAGAATGAAAATTAACGCAGATATGAGGAGAGAAATCCTTCGATTCAAACACACATAAATGTTCTTTTTTCTAAAGTTATAGTTTCCTACCACTCTTGAAGAATAAAAACTGGTGTAATTATATCATATTATTGTATATAACAGAAATTTAAACGCATATATTTCTTCCGTGTACCTACAAGTAGGGACGATATGTGATAACGTTCAACTGATGGAAATGTCGAGTCGGGAATGGAATCCAGAACATCCTGCTTCGATCTCGGGGGTACTGGCAACTACACCATCCGTTCGTCTTCCAAAACAGTACACCATTTTCGATTTCCGTCTCGTCGCCATTTTCACCTGGCCCAAAATTATCACCGATATTTGAGTTCTGGACGTAAGAATACAATACAAATTATTGGATCAAACACTGAAATAAATTCTGAATGATTTTTGGTGTCGATATATTAGTTATTTATAGTCGGACATTTATATGTCAGAAATGTATAATTGACCAACCTGTTTCAATTTTCTAGTTCGTTTTTGTTTATCATACGTGGTTTAATTCACACATTTTTAGTATTAAATATGACAAATATTTGACTTGGTATCAATTGGAATT
The DNA here is from genome assembly GCA_002313205.1 of Laupala kohalensis. Lineage (NCBI taxonomy): Eukaryota > Metazoa > Arthropoda > Insecta > Orthoptera > Trigonidiidae > Laupala > Laupala kohalensis. The sequence continues at coordinate 52,005 of NNCF01127851.1, read as the reverse complement.
CCATAACGCGAAAAAAAAAATCGAAATCTGGCACGAAGTAAGTCGCACAAACTCCCCAAGTAAATCACTAAAAGAAAGTAATTACGAAGCAAGAAATTGAAATTGTGATTAGAAACCGTTATAGGGATAGTATATTTTAAAACATTTGTTCCGAAAGAAACACATTTGCTTTCTGAAGGTTGTTTCAATAACCGATCTCGCGATATCACTTCTGTCACTCCTTAATAAAATTTCTATAGTGTCTGAACCAAAACTAAAAATAAAGCCATATCGAGGGGAAAAGTGTTTCTTGAAATACTGAGAGAAAATTGGATTGCTTCTGGAAGATGCCTCACGTGCCGGAAAAGCAGAAGTCGTTGTACGACGAGAGATGGTTTCTTATGTGAAGGCGATGTCGGATCCCACACGTCCGGAGAAGCTATCACAAACGTACGTGCCACTCCCGGTTCATCTACGAACGGGTCATCCTCACATATGCCTTCCCTCATCTACAGTAGTCTTGTTTCTCCCTCTCCTCGTATACCGAAGTCAAACTCATTGATTCGTCATAAGAAAATGATTGATTCTTGTCCTTTGCGTTTTCAACACACTTCGATTTGTAAGTTAAATGTTCATTTAGTGATATATGTAGAACATTTTCAAATATTTATGAATCATGAAAAATCGAATACATTACAGAATGGCTTAGAAGTTGTGTGTTTTAATGTTATTTATCCATAAATACCAAAATCAATATTTTGAATTATTGATGTAGTTCTCTAATGCAGTTTCTTTTTTCTTTTTTTTTCTTTCGTGCAAGTGAGGAGAGTATACTTGAAATAAATATCGAATTTTCTGTAAACGATCGTGCGAAGCAAAGAATTTTTTTATGGGGGAAAATTATTGTTTTCGGGAAAATCTAGGAAGATTTTGTAATGCTTTAAATGACAAAAATTAACAAAATACCGGTATCGTAGTCTTATCAAAATATTTTACGACAATACGTATTAAACACAATGAAAGATCATTGTAATCAATCATTTCATGAATTATTCTAAATGTCAGAACCATAAGTTTCCTAGGCTACAATAAAACAAATTACACATAATTTGATTTTGTAACTTATTTAGGAAACCTAAATTGTCATTTTCGTGCATCCGAAACGCCTCGGAGTAATGCCTTTTTTCCTCGTCAGTTTTCCTACGGGTGTCAACCATGCGAGCATAAAGGCATTCTTCACCTTCATCCTATTTCAGTGCAGAAGATCGTAAGCACATGGAACTAACGTCTGTCCGGTCGGCGCCGTGTCGAGGTTATAGCTGAAAATTGTGTGTTACAACTTGGTGTTGTGTTCTTAGGAGTGAACGTTAGTTGAATCGATATCACTTATTGCGACAGAAACGTTAGCTCTAGCTGGAATCAAGACGCGGCGCCACCTGGACAGTCAAGAATCCACTACTGTGCTTCTCCATACTAGGCGAGGTTTTCAGCGTGGATTTACCTCATCTATAGACAAATATCGGTACGGAAATATTGACATTCCATCATCTTTCAAATTTATTCAATCAGAACCTGTCCCTAGGTGGTAGAAAGTGACAAACAATTAAGATGAGAAGTAAACAGGCATAGGGTCTATAGTTAACTCTTTCCAACCCGCAAAGCCCGATTGTACTAATAAGACATTACACTAAATATTCAGTGCGTCATATAATACTGCTCCCTCACCAACACGTCAAGGAACGAGTTCATCCGATTATGAGTTAATGTATCCCAGCCATTGAAAAATTTGGAAGGATGAGGAACAGAAGGGAGAAAAATATGATCATTTTTCAATTTAGTATCATTCAGGATTCATAAGATGGGGCATAATAATAATAACCTTTGAGAGTAAGTTGTAATATATGAATTTATACACGCTCCAACTCTCTAGAAAGAACTGAGAGTACGCTATTTGCTAAAGAAAATTTGGAACGAATGAACGATCAAACAAATATGTTTTCAGAAGGTATATGAAAATCGATCTCAATATTAATAAGAGCGATAATGAGTAACATGACAGGTTTCTACGATACGTTATTCGCAAAGTTTTCTACAATCAGCATCCTCCCTTATTTTAATACATCTCTAAAGAAAAAACAACCAATTTATTTCAGGGTATTTTTTCTGTACCATCACTTGGAAAGGAAGCTAAAAAACGAAAGGATAAAATACGAAAGAGAAACAAACATACTCGTTCGTCTCGAAGTTACATTTTTCTTCCGACGACATCTCCATTTAACTGCAAAAACTTCTCCCAAGCCGCAGAAACACTTCTTTTGAGAATAGTCTTGGCTGAAAAGCGAAGTGTCCGAGACATGATACGTTATAAGTGAGAACCACGGACCGTGCGAATCGTCTCAAACTCGCTGTCGCCACACACCTGCGACCTGCGACTTCAAATCTTTTTATCACTCTCAATTAAAAGTTTGTTTATTTGGCGAAATGTCCATTTCTGAGGGATAATGAAACCAGGGGAATGAGACAAGTTCTCCTTCCCTCTCCAGACACATGCTGTACTATGGATGTTGCATTGGGTGGTTGGGGAGGGGGGGTGGAACAGAAGTACACGACCGAAGTTTTTCCTTCTCCTTTCGGAGATCTCGTCTTCTCGGAGAGAGATTCGATTATGAAGATCCGATCCATGACGCGGTGGGTGTCGGAGAAAGCCGTGCCAGGCTCCGGTCTCGAGAAGATACATTCCAGAAATTCGTGGTCGGAACAGAATAAAAACAAGAGAATTACCACCGAGATAATCGAATTAAAAGAGTTTAAAACTATTTTACTGGTGGGTTGTAGAACACTGGCCATGTTCTGTCTGCTTCTCCTTCCCTTTTCAGTCATCTTCCTCTGCATGCGTTTTATGATTGCCTCTCCTCGGACCCGGTACGTTAAGTCTCAAATTAAATTTGATTAAGGCGGAATGCGGCAGAGGAGTGGTGGGGGAAAGGAAGTACAACGCTATAGGGCAGCGTCTGCGCCCTGAAGGGTTATGTGCGTCTTGTTTGCTTCGCAATGATACAGTCGGATGTAGTGCTATCGTGTTTTCCGTTTTGTTTCCAAGGAAGCAGATGTCCCTCTGGTTTGTTGCCGCCGCGTTTATCTTGAGCGCGCTTTTTACGTTAGAATGTTCTCTCGCCACAGAATGCACACTTCTGCGAGATGCAATTTCGAATATTTGATACTATACCTCAAGCGAACCCGCAATATTCCAAGAATATGACACATAAATCTAAGAAACATTTTTTTGTTACCGTACATAACGGCAGAAATATATGTCCGCAAACCTAAATTTACTTCGGGGCGTATTTTTTACGATAATCATTACATAAGAATATCAATAATTCCGGATTTCTTTTTTTATTATTATGACACAAGTAGGTGACTTTAAATATCTAATTTGAGGTACTTCCATTCTGTTCTGTATGAAAGTATGAAATTGTTGGAAAATTCTTCTAGAAAAATTAGAACATACGTTTAAAATACGACCGTTTGCAGGAATAAGAGATACAAGATAAAAGTTTAAAATAAATGTTTTAAGAGAATTATTATTCATATTTAACTTGATATGCTCAGTTCTGAGAAGACGAGACAAGTACAGAATCAAATTTTCGTTTTAACGGTGTACTTCCATTGTTTCACAATACCATCTTTATAACCATATACAATTAAAGGCCATTTTTTTAAAATGACAGTAATAAGTCATTAAAGTGGGAAGATATTTTAGTATAATTGGAATATTTGAATTGGAATACCATTGAAATTCTGTGGCATACTAAACATACAAGTACAGTAAAGAGAACGTATCAATGACTATTTTCTGAGTAAACTTCAAATGTACACACCCGTGGTCTGAAATCAATATTCCCAATGTAAGGAAACAGTTATCAACACACACATTAAATTACTTTTTGTGTACCAAGAATCGTTTTTTTTGTAATGTTTAAAGAACGTGGTTAGAGATCTGCATTGATAGCTACGTATTTTGTAATAAAAAATGCATGTTCTGAAAAGTTTCTCGTGTTTATCAATTCATTGAAGAAAATATGTTTCACTTATCTTTTCCAGACCACACCTATGCGCCGTAATCTGTGAAACCTTTTAAGCAGAATTACGCAAATAGCTGTCCGAACACACCTTTCGATCTTGCCAGGAAGGACAACTGCGGGTAGGTCGAAGGAGAACCTGGTGAGGGAATGCAGCCTTGATCACTTCTTAATGTAGCGGCAAGAGGACAACAACGAGCCAGATCCATGCAGGGGTGTACCACAGGGATCTCTCGCAAACAAATTTTTCGAAAATCACATATGAAGACGTTCGCCACATAGGAAAAAAAGGTATTTCCATACACATTTTTTTCAAGGTATTTTGTACTGTCACAATATTAAACTGCAGTTTCTTGGAAATGTTTTTTTTTAATTGAAGTTAAAAATCATGTGTAATGGTCAGGCCCAAAAACAATTTAAATTAAATTCCATCATTGATGTGTATTATGGACGTAAATATTATGAATTTTGTATATTTTCCTCAAACGTTTATGTACATGGCATTCACAAGTAGCATTCTATTCATATCCCGAAGGGAAGCGGCATGTACCGTTTCTTCGCTCGAGAGATATACAACTCTTGAGTTTGTACACCAGGAAACATCCAGAGGAGAGGATGACCTGAGTGATATAATAGAACGGTTAAGGCGAAGGGGAGGTCGGAAACAGAACGGTTTTTGTGTGGAGGTACAAAAGGGACGGTTGTGGATGTGGAAGAGAAGCTAGGCTCCTCCCAACGGTACTGGAACTTCTTGAAAAGACCATTCCCAACGGGATGCCTTGCTTCGTTCGAATAAAAATGGCGGGGTGGCACCAGGTCGAGAGCCCAGGGAACGAAAAGTACTACCGTGGAAAAACAAATTTTATCCACGTATGGGCAGAATTTTGTATTAATAAATATAGTTCTTAAAAGAATCAAATTTACGAAATATATAAAAACACCCGAAAATAAAAGATATAGAAGAAAAAAATGAAAAGCAAAAATAATTGAAGAGAAATAGAGAGAAAGGATGTCCCTAAAAAAAGGATCAAAAACACAATTACAAACAATCGCTTCAGTGGAAATGTTAACACGCACGTTCGGACACGATTTTTTTAAATCTTCGGACTTTTCTAACACAATAGAAGTTAAAGACATGTTATTTTCGCTCAGAATGGATTCAGGGAACTTATTCTTCATCGAGATTCACGAGATCTATATCTTTAGAACACAAAAGGTGAGAAATGGAAGCTGATAATTATCACTTAAAGTGATATTAGGAGGTTGTCCGAGAATATTGACATGATACTTGAAATTTGAATTCTCCTCCAAATACTTTCGTTAAAATGTTTCACGAAAATATCGAAATAATACTTAATGCTTTCTATTCTGTAGAAACCTACATACCTACAGTCCTCGCAGCAAAAGGAATGTAACGAGATGTAACCAATGGAGCAAAAGCGCGGTGTTGTCATATGTCTAGTACGGTGAGTGACCTGGTGTAGCTTCATCCATTCCAGACGGCATTTCATGGCACCCACACAAAAACTCTAACCCGCGGAAAAGCTAAATTCAGGCTTTGTTCTTTCAGTCAAAAGTTAGAGATCAAACCCTTTGTGCGTGGCTGTAGGCATATCAATCTCTGCCGGTTCTCCGGATCAGATGATGTAGGTGGTAGCATTGAAACATAACCTCGATAAGGTTCTGCTGACACGAGGAAAACGCCCACGTGTCTACAGCGAGAGGAAGAGCCAGCAATTTCGCAATACTGACATTGACTCCTCGACTTTCATATCGTCTTCAGACTCCTCCATTGTTCCTCTTTATTTTGCTGCGAGCACTGTAATACAAATGTCACATAGGGAGGATGTAAGTCAATGAACAAAAACAGAAAGTAATGATAAAAATGGAATGTTAAATGAGAAGAAATAATAATAACAACACCTAATCCTTCTAATTAGAACAGCAGTATTCTTCGCATGATATAATTCTGTCAGAGAGCGCAACCCCTTTGAGACGTGACGTGTCGGTTGGAGCTCACTCAACGCGCCAAGTCTGTCGTCAGCGTTGTGGCAGTCCGTTACGGAAAATTAAGCGACGCTAATTAAAACGTTTGGAGAATCGTCACGAAAATCTGGATGACTGGAGAAAGTACACACGCGGGAGAGAAAATTAATGAGAGTAGAACTTGGATTTGAAATTGCCATGGTGAAACAAGTGAAGGGAAAAAGAGTCAATTCATATTAGTCTTCAGAAATCACAAGTGATATTGGCAAGAGACAGCTGGTCTATGAAGTTTCTAAATTTGGTTCTAAAATATTGACCTAATCATGTATCTACAAACTAGTTCAAAACGTTCTATTAATGCAAAAATATAAATTGTGGAAGTGCTTCTTTTAAAAGTGGGACGTATTATCCAACAAAAAGAACTATGTCTGAAAACATAATACATACACACATCTGAAAATTACAATTTATTCCCTCAGATATTTTAAGCTAAATTCAGCTAATTGAACGCTTAATAGATAAACCGCTCAATGCTATGTCATTGTGTCACCCGGAAGACCAAAGATTGCATTTGATTATGTGCACTATTCCAACAATATTTTTAATACTTCTCTGCGTGGTGTGCTGGTAAATCCATACTTATACAATAAATGCGTAGTGCGAAAGCGTATCCGTCTGTTTGTTACTTAATCACAGAATCAATCGTGATGAAATTTATCAAGGAGATATTTAATATGTCCTCGATGAACATAGGCTAACTTTTTTTTTAATATGTGAAAAGAAAGATAAAAAGTGATGATAAATGTCGATGAAATCGGGGGGGGGGGAAATCGGCCATATTTACTTACGCTGCCTAAACTGTTAGAGATAGATGACACCTATGAGCGGCAATATTGTTCACCTCCAATAGTCCGCGACAGCTTTTGTTTATCTACTATGTCTAACTTTAAATTATCGAAAAAACGTTATGAAAAGTAGAAGTGTTGAAATACTTCAATTTAAGCGAAGAATTTAAGATGGAAAAAATCGATCATCATAAAATTTTGTTTTGTTTTTGCATATAACAAAGATTAAAAAAACATTTTTAAATCGTAAAGTTTGGACGAATGATTTACATTTTATAAGCGTTTTAATGAAATGGTACAACCGCGCTGCCGCAGTTGTATCTCGCATCGGAAGCAAAAATTCAACCTGCAAGGCTTCCGGTGAGTTACGTTTACTCGTTGGTTAACGAGTAAAAACAAATTCCAAGCAACGCCGGATAATCAGCTAGTACTGAAATATAATATTATCCGTTCTTCAGTCGAGTTTGAATGTAATTTTTGGGGGGGGAAAATCATTCATAAATTTCCGTAGATTATATTTATTTTCTTTCCTTATCTGGGTAAAATACCCTAAAGATTTTTATATGAAAAATACTCGATGTTAATAAAATTCACCCTCACACCAACCAGATTCACCCTCACACAAACAATTTCTGGAATTGTATACACGTGCTTCCGTTTTACCGCAGAAAATATATAAGAACACAACCGTCACGCTTGATGAGTGAAAAAAATTATTCCAGGACCCCAAAAATTTCATCAATAAAAATAATAATATCATGAAGATTCTTTTTGATTAGACATAATATTAATTATTTTAAAAATAGGTGTTACGGTATTTGATCTCTTAAGATGGCATACAAAATTATTGTTTAAAATCTGTTGTAGAGTGTGTAAGAACAATTAATAAGGATCATAAAGTTTGTCTCTAATAAACGAAGAAAACCCTATTACGAAATTGAAATATTTTATCACGGTATATCACACATCTTATTACAAAAAATAGAACAATTCACAGCTATCGCGTAAGATACAATAATACTCGACAAATGTATTTTGGAGCACGTTAAATTATTTTTAAACCTGTCGCCCAAAACGTTTCACAAAGCTATAAAATATAACAACTTACCAGATGGCGGCTGGAGATTCTCAAGGTGAATTCTAATCCTGGAACAAAAGAATCCGATTTTCAGACAATAGCAAATGGACAAAATGGAGAGTCCTCTCTAACAATAGTCAAGACAAAAATAACCATTCACTATTTTCTATCAGAAAATAACGTTCCTCTTGGTAATTTGATATTTAATTATCCTGATAATAATAATAATAATAATAATAATAATAATAATAATAATAATAATAATAATAATAATAATATTTGCACCTTGAAATACTTTTCACCAACATATCTCCAGCAACCTAAAGTTAAATTTCATTAAATAATTGATGATTCTGCCAAATACAATGATTGTATCGTAGATTAGAACCCGAGCTTGTATCACATTTCTACACTACGCTATTATATTTTATATTATCTCTGAAATAATTAACTAGTTAACACAAACGGATCGTGGGGTATAAAAAAATAAACTAACAATGTAAGGTTTGTACAGAAGGCTATATAACGCCAGAGTTACCAAATTTTGCTGATGAGAAAATCGCTGAACGCGAAAGAATGAATAATAAAGAAGACATTAGACCATTGTCAGACTATTTGGACGAAACAGTTGTGAAACGAAATCAAGACAATAAACATTACACTGTCGCATGTGCGGGTATCGACTTCCAGAACCATATGTCCTTCTAATTATTTCTCTGAAAGAGTACATGCAACCCACACACCCATCTACTACACATTGTCAAATCATCAGATTATAACACCAAACAATAAAAACGTTTATGGCAAAATTTCCCCTCCGAAGAATCCAAGTGCATTCGTAGTGAAAGATCCACGAAATCGAATCAGCATGTGGAACTCTGCTATGGCAACAAAGGAGAAAGCACAGCCCCCTATGTTGAATGATTTAATTGTTCAGCACCAATGCACGGAGAAAAACATAGTGGCTGAACCTATTAGCACCACATGTGCCTCGTTAAAATCGACATCGCACCCTTTTACCAATCCATCGCCCACCCCAAACATATTGACTCGTATTTCCTTCCATTATTGTCACTGCAACCCCAGCAGTTCTTCGCCAAGTCGCAAGGCGCGTGCGGAGTACAATAAAAGATAATTTTACAACTCGCCTCCTAAACTATGGTAATTATTTTTGTTTTCCTGTTAACAGTTTAAGCTGAGTGAAAATTCTGAACAAATATCGCGGAAGAAGAGGCCCATCTTTCAGAGACGTCCAATTGCTCGAGTTGTGTCACAATTCTTCAAGAATATGACGCGCAAATAAAACACTTCAGGAGGGGCGTAAAAATAAACAAAATATGACCACACCGCCTTGTTTAGTTTTCATAATTCCAGTTACATTTAAAAGGCAAGCGAGCCTTATCAAAATTAGGAATCTTCCCAGAGATAAAATATCCTATTAATTTTACAGGTGAGGCCGGTGATAAACTTAATTCCAAACCTCAAGATCCAGGTGGGAACATCACCCCGTAGGAGCACCACATGAGCGAGGAGGAAGTTGGAACTCATTACTTAAAGTTGGCCAGAGATAAGTGTGGTGGCAGCGTTGCGTATATAACTTGCGGACACACAATAGTAAAACGAGATTACTTAGACGGATAAAAAACAGTTTGGGACTGTTGGCGTTAATTTTTTAGCTTCCTTCAAACGCTACGAGCGTCGTAAGCTAACACGGGCCTTATTAACAAGGGATTACGGCGGTCTGTGTTTGTTTAGCATAAAACTACTCTGCACGGGAAGAAGCACTCTGCTGCAGCGTGCAGATAAGCCAGCGACAATTAGCCAGGAGAGCGGGCGCTGGGAAGTTGGCAAGTGGGGTGAGATGCATCACCGGTGGTGCAGGTGGTAGTGTTGTCGCTCATCATCAAGTCATCCCGGGTTCGATTCCCGATGGGGAAATTTGTAGCTTTTCACATTAATTACCCGGTTCATATAGCTGTGACTACTGAAAAGAAAACCTTCCTTCCTCTATCTAGCTCCTCCTAGTATGAATAACTGTAACTATTACTAACTACTTATACTAACCCCTCCGCGTGGGCAAAGTTGTTGGTAAACCCAGCTAACCAGCTTACAATTGCCTACCACCCAACTCCTATCTCCTATCGCTCCATGTAGATAAGCTTCAATAGCACGCTACATTTCCCATTTACAAATAAAACAATATAAAAGGGGGTTGAGTAGAAGTAACTGTGTGGGTGACAAAAAATTTAAGTTTGAAAGGAAACACTCAAATCAGGTCTGATGGGGGCATAGCAGTATAAATAAATTTTCAATTTTTGAAGAATTAGGGATAATTTCTGAATAATTCCGGGTTTTCCTCCGATTTTCGTCCGGGTGGTGGCGGATTATCCGTAGGCGGAAAAGTCATTAATACTTTAGTTATTATTAATCTCCAAATTTGACTACACATTATATCTACGATTCATTATGGAATAGTAAATTCATATTTGCTTAAAAAAAGTTTTTTGAAGTATTAAATCCTTAGCCACTGCAGTCCTTGGGCCCTTGTTCGGAATTGATGGGATGGTTCCTTACGTGTTCCCGGAGAGTAACTTAATTTATTATCCCCAACGCGATCGTACGCAGTTTGCAACTACTGACAATTAAGTTTATATTAGAAGATTAGTAATATGATTTTTATTTATATCACACAACATTGTGTCTACAAATTTTAGAATTCATAAATTATCATATGAATAATACAAAGACTATAACATAACGAAATCTAAAAACGTGTAGAAACGCTGTGTGATTGAAATTAGAACACAACAGTCTAACAATATAGGTCGAATTCTCCAATATACAGAATACGAAATTGATGGGAAAATGTAATTGATATTAACTAGTATTTACTATCAAATACGTATGTATTATCTATTTAGAGTGTGTTTCTCAAAATTTTAGATTAACATGATTGGAAGCAAAACAATAGTTTTAAAATTTGTTACTGAAATTTGAAATTCAATTTATTATCTCGAATGATTGATTGATAATCATTTAAGAAAAATAAGTAATTTCCTATGACTACAAAATATGTCTAACAATGTATTACAATACTTTTCTATTGTAACAGTAATATTTCAATTCCATTTTCGATTTCCATGTCATTGGAAATTATTTATTTAAATTTCATATTTTATTATTATTTTGGTAACAAACTCTTTTTTTATATAAAACACCTATGTGTACCTCTTTCACTTGTGCTAAAAA
>NNCF01127851.1:22310-40410 GCA_002313205.1 Laupala kohalensis | reverse complement strand
ATATATATAGAATGACATTGAAGAAATCGTGTGTAGTAGCAATGAGAAAACGAATGATGAAAGCAAAGAAGTAAAGGTCAAGCAGTGGAATAAGATTGAGAGAACGAAGATGGACCAGAGCTGAGATAGGACCTTGAGTTCCTCCCGCCACACCCACCCATCCATCCACAACCTTCATCCCTGCGCCGGGTTCTAAAGTGTGATTGCATTGCAAGTCTTACGCTGTGCGGGCGCTACTCCACCAAGAAGTTTAAAGAACGATCATTTGCGGCGGAGGACGATGAGGACTAACTCGGCTGCCAAGTAGCGGCTGCGTTGAGAAAGTACACAAGAAGACAAACTTCCACTCGTGCCAAGTTCCTTCGGAGAGATGCGTATCTCTTTTAATTAATATTTGTTTAGTTTCAGGGATATTTGCTTAAACAAAGTGGGGGGAAATGAGTGGATAAGGAGATGGAGTTAATTTTGAAAGTCGTGACGTGAAAAGCATTACGCGCAGGATTTGAGATTACGATGTGCTGCTCCACTTTCTATTTTCATATTAACTTCGTAAATGGTTCGAACATTTTGTATAATATATACGAGATCCTCCTTTTATAAGAAACTACAAACATAAGTTTCTCGTTTACTCAAAACCCTTAAAAAAACTTCGATTGTTAAAAAAGTTCTCGTAAAAAACACGAAGAGGCGGAATTTATTTAATATACGATCGGAAAAGAAAAGAATCAAGAGGTGCGTGTCGATCGGACGCCGCTCGCTGACCATTCGCTTGTCAATATTTCCTTGTTTTGTGATGAGACTCCTTCTATGGAGGAGAGAATACATCCATGAATTTTACCCCCCACCTCCACCGTCGAGGCGCCATAGATGCGCGCGCATTGATCTTCTGCGCATGCGCATCTGCAACGCCGCCACCGCAGCCGCCTCCACATCCATAAAGTCAACGAAAACGGCGATGAGGCAGCCATGTTTTTGTAGGGAGTTTGACGTCACTATTTGAAAAACATTACCAACACGCGTTGCGGAGCGGACTTCTGGTATAGATTTCTTCTAATTGGCAAGGTAAATACCTCAAAATTAACCAATATGTTACGGGCCAATTTGTGTAATTAAATTTAGGTCGTAGCTAATGTAGTGATTACGGCAGTCAAGGCACAATATAATGGAATAACAAACTACCTTCTTTTATAACGATGTAATTTGTTTTAATTACAATTAATTTAAAATTCATGTACAATTAAAAGTAATTTTTTTAAATGTAAATATCACAACTCACTTCATGAGTTGAGAGAAATTACTCCGGTACTTCAGCAATGGAACAGTTATTAGATTTCTCTAAACATTTTCGAAAGTGTATAATAAGATACAAATATTAACATATTAATTCATATGAATTGAAGTTCACATATTTATCAAAACAAGAGAATGTGACGAAAGCCTAATCGCGCGATTATATTATTATTTAATTACTGTATCTAAATAAATGGTTTGAATTTATTATATTGCAACTGTTCAATGTATGTTATAGTTATTATCACATAACATTGAGTTCAATTATATTTTAGATTATTTTATTCTATAAAAGTAAACAAATAAATAAATATTTTTCTTAAGTTATATAATAGATTGAAACCCTTCAATCCTAGTTGTTGCGTATATTTTAAAATAAGTTACAGAATTAATTGGACAAGGGGAGAAAGGAAAATTGTATTTATTTTAATGAATTGTTTCCTGTTTCAATGTACGTTTAGTGCTTGAGTATTTTATATAACTCCTAGGTAAAAGAATGCTGGATCTACAATTATGGGTTATAGAATATATTTGTTTTATTTGTGTTTTACGGCTCGCCGACATCGAGGTCATTAGAGCCCTTTATAGAATATAGTATCTAATGACAGTATAACGTTTTAGTGCTCAATCAATTTCATTTACATAATTTAATGAATAATACCTTCCATCTTTCACAATTAAATACCAACGAATCAAATATCACTTAATATCATACTGGACGATGAGTAAAATTGCATGACCCAAACGAAATTATATTTGCTTACTTGTCTACTCCTTCCAGATGATATGTTCAAAGATACTAATATTCACAAATATTTCTTTCATTTAACATCAAAATATATAGTTAGTCTAATCTCTTCTTTTGATTCCTATTTCGTTACACTAAAAAATAATAATTCTCATTAGAATGGTTTCGTTTCGAAAGATATTAAATTTTAGATCAAGGAAAACGCTACTTTTCAATGTTATATTCTACATTTACTAGAAGATGAAAAGGTTTTAGCAAAGTATGCAGAAGACCATCGTACTGGTTTAAAAAGAATAAAATAAATAAAGAGACAACAACATTATTGTTTATGAGAAGGTAAATTTCAAAAATTAATTATACAAAAGGAATCTTTACAATACGAAGATGCTTGCTGTTCATTGCAAAGTGAAAATTAATAACTTCTTCCTAAATTATGTAAAAATATATTCAATTGTTAGCCTAAATATTGAGTAGGAGGTATTGTTTAGTACCGATATATTATTCATCATTTCTCATAACTTTAAGCAGTAATAATAGCGTGTATATAAAGGAATATGAAAAGAATCGTCGTATGTCACACCTACGTCTCGAGTGCAAACAAATAAAAATGAATTTTTGTACCTGTTTACCCGGTTTTATTTCAACAAAATGCCTAAAATCGGACTATTCCAAAAAAAGTCCCTTCAAAACGTATGCGATCTGATTTAGTCCCGCGTGAAGCGAATGGTAATATACGAACCCCCGATGGTTCTTCTTAATAGAAAAAGATTGACAATAAATGTGTAAAAGATGATGTATTATATTGTTGTAAACCAACTAAGAGCAATAATAATAGTGGTTTCATTTTCCATTTTCCAATGAAACACCAAATCTAATGTAAGAGAAATTTATAACCTTCCATACACTTTACTCATTTTATTTTTATTTACAAAATATCCTTAATTTTTGAAATTAAAATATTTTTATGTTTTAATTTCGTCGAAACTATTCGTGGTCAATGTCACGGAAAGACTTGGCAAGTGATGCAAAAATATATTCTACAATCTAATGAACTAAAGGTACCTGTGTCTGTAGGTTCAAGTCATGCGAGAATCAATAAAGTTCGCTTGGTGACCATTTATTATACCAATTAATGTCTATTATCGTATATTAATTGGAAGTATTTCCTGATAGGAAATACATTATAATAAAAGAGAAAGTAACTACTGTTACTATGCAGGTGATAAAAGGTAGTCAAAATCTGTGACACAAGAAAGCTTGTTTTTAATATGCGTATGGGAGCTATGCAAACTAAGAAATAATTTCTTTATTACTATTAAGGTATTAACCTATTAAATAGCTCGCATTTACCAATAAAATACTCATTTATATAGTTCCTTATATACATAATATTTATTTCCAAGAATCTATACCAAAGGGATTTCGAAAATTTTACTTGGTACCTAATTCAAAGAATATTTTTTCTCCGCGTGATCCAGCATGAATTCATAAAAAATAGAGTTTTCATTAATGCAAAATATTCTAACTCAATCCTCAAATATTTTGGTATTTGAAAACGATGTACTAATGTATGGTCGATTAATGCTAAACAAGTAATTAAGGACTTACGACCTTTTAAGGACGAATAATACATTTTTTGTGAAGAATTTCAGTGTTCGTGAAGCACTATTTTTCAAAAACCAAACACCGATTTGAACTTCAATATTTGTAATCATGAAAACTTGAATATTCTTGAATCACATTACATTCTCTAGAGGTCACTCACAAACCCTCGACGTACGTGTGATAAAAATATCTCAGAATAAAAATAGAATCAGTTATCCATTCTGATTCAAATTTTAAAATTTGTATTATAAATTATCATATGTTTACTTACTGGTCCATATTTTCCGTGTGTTTATAACATTACAAGTAAGAGCTAAAAATTCAAATATAGTATGAACTTTCGGTACATGCTGTAACATTCCGAGTTTCATCCTAAAACATTTTAATTTTTAAAAGTCAAGAAAAACTATGGAAACAAAATTCAGACGTGCTATTTACACTAAATAAACTTCATTCTACATGGGAATAACATTTAATTTGTGTGAAGGAGTTATCTACATCGTTCTCAAACATTTATGAGCGTCTCTTGAACTGGTTAGCGTTTTCAACATTTAACGACAGACCTATAAACACAATAATGGGTACGTGGTCACTTGGTGTAAGTAAATGTTGTCAACATGCTTACTATGTCTTGTATTAAAAGTGATCAAATAGTTAGTTGACTTAACTAGTGTCGACTAATCTTTAATATTTTATCGTCATCGCATATCTGTCAAGAAAAGGTAATTATATGATGATGACGATAGGTCATCAGTCCTGTAATACGTGTCTGTCAATGATAACAAACAACTCTAGCTTGAATGAAAATTATAAGATATGCCGCTTATAATATACTATCAAATTCAAATTTTATCACTGAGTTGCACTATTACAAGGTAACTTATGTGTAAACTATGAGTTTTGTTGAATTTTCATTTAATTCTGAAGCAAAAATCTCAAAAAACGTTAAGACATATTCATAAAAGTGAAAAGCACCGAAAAACATGAAATTTGTTACGACTGAGCACAAAATAAATATGTAAATATTTTTGTAAGCTAATTCGAAATATTTTTTTCTTCGCGGTACATTTATTAATACCAAACTACATAAATAAATTTTAAAAATTAAGAACTTTCTCTTAAATCTTGGTAAATAAAAAAATTTTTGAAGGGACTGTTTCATTTTCAAGTAAAAACACTTCTATTCGTGAATCTGAGTGTTCCGTTTTGTGTGTGTGTTTCGGACAGAGGAGAAAGTTAATTGGAGTATGCGAAATATTTGAGATAGTTCAAATTATTTCCTAATTATTTCCTGTGTTTAATTGTATGGGTCACAGTACTACGCAGGCGTGTGAGGGCGTGTATTTCGAAGCGTACGTGGCTTTGTGGAAAGTGGCATCGTCCGTGGCGTGCGCCGGGCTCCGCTACCGCCATGCTACGGCGTCTCATCGCACGGGAAGCCGAACTTCTTTTGAACGCAACGGCGGCGGCAGCGACGAAGCGACGAAGCGGCGGCGGCGGTCTGCTGAGATTTACGACGAACGTTACTGACTCGGACACTTAACGACGCGCCGATCTCCACGGCACATCGCCACACCTCCCCCCTCCTCTCCTCAAACACCCACACTTATTCAACATCGCTAACAGTTACACACGCAGATCGCAATGAAAATTGTCTACGGCGAAAAAAATTTGATTGATACTTAAGTTACAATTGTTTGAATACGAGTACTCATCTTTTTTATCTTTTTTTGTCTTCTAATTTGATTAAATGATGTTTTGCAATTGTAAAAATATTTTTTCGTTCTTCTAATTGAGTGAGCTCGAAGAAAGAGAGTTCCCATCGGCCCCAGTTATTATGTTAAAATTTGTAAAATAATATAGAAAACAGGATTACAATAATATGTGCCCTATATTTTAANATCTTTTTTATCTTTTTTTGTCTTCTAATTTGATTAAATGATGTTTTGCAATTGTAAAAATATTTTTTCGTTCTTCTAATTGAGTGAGCTCGAAGAAAGAGAGTTCCCATCGGCCCCAGTTATTATGTTAAAATTTGTAAAATAATATAGAAAACAGGATTACAATAATATGTGCCCTAAAACTTTCAGTTTTAATAGAAAACGAATAAAATAAATTAACATATATTCCACAATTTTTTGTATCTCACGATTTAAAATTCAAACACATTTTTCTAAAATTTCTCGATGAAAACTAATGTAGTTTTAGGAAGAATATTTTCATTTTCATCTCTCCTCAAGTGTCACGCTATCCAACATGAAAGTACCCGAGTTTACAGTTTACTTTCTGACAATTCGTATGTTCTCAAAGTCACCCCGTTCTCAACAGCCTCTAACAAAGTTTTAAGCCCAGTGAAGAGTATACAGCACTGATTACCTCGCCCGCAACATCGCACGCAATGTAGTTCCCTTTCATCTCTATTCAGCGGGGCAACTCCCAACAGCTCCACACAGCAAGACCGTGATCTCACTCGCATGCGAAATATCCTTTTGTCGTAAACGTTACTATTCGACAAGTCTCATCCAACTAAAATTCTCATCCGTATTTTTTCTAGAACTGTCACAACCGTAACAGAGGTACCTGAGGAAAATCGGCACCAAACGTGAGATGTTCGTAGAATTACCACGCGAGCGAGGCACTGGCGCAGTGTATTACAATGGCGTTGCATAGTAATGTGTCCGTCCGAGGGAATCCCCGTGGGCGAATCGTAGCACTCGGGGACGATCACGTGGGGCGGGTGGTATCGCAGTCGCAATTTGCTCGCACTGTGCAACACGTGAGTTTCGAGGGAATGAACGTTAATGCCGCGACCAAAGAGACTACACAACTTCAGGTCGCGTGAAATGGTGCGCTAGAGGTGGTCCACGTATATGATGGTGGAGGAAGGGAGAATTACTGGAGGATCGTTCTATCCACGTCCATTACTTAAATCTAGCATCGTTAAATATGTTATACAACCCTAAAATGGACTGTACACACTGTATCTCTGACTTACAAAACAACCAGCTAACTTCACTTCTTTGAGAGAAAAAAGATAATCTGTCAAATATGTTTGTTTCTGTGTTTTTCTAAGTTTCATTCGTTTTAGTCCATTCTTGAGTACAGAAAATTGAGGAAAAATCTCTAAAAACCCCAGTAATAATCTGGTACGTATAGGTTTGATAGCAAAAAACTGGGAAATGAAATACATATTTTCTAAATAAAGAAAAATACAAACTTAAAATTTTTCTTCCTGAGTTCGAACTTAAAACTTTTTAGATAAATAGGTTAAAACAATACAAATTGATGAAGTTAAAACAATACAGTAGTAACTGTTTAGGTTAAAACAGTACAGTAGTAACTGTTTTTCTATAATTTTTCATGGTAAAAAAACATTCTATTTTTAATTTTTTATGTAAAAAAATAATATTTTATCTTCGCTATAAATCATTATAATGACACATTACATCTAAGCTAAATGCCACAGCTTTAATAAAAAACCGTTTCGGAAACTTTAAAAGGCTGTAACAAAAAAAAATAGACTTAGTTACCTGAAGCCCCAGATATATAGTGATTGTTTTTTAACTCACAGTTTCAACCCTTCGTTTGCGTCTTAGATTTTTTCTTGCTATTTTTATGTTAACGTTAATTTCATGTTATGTTGCTATGTTTAATATTTGTTACACTTGACGAAGACTCAACAAGGGTTGAAACGTTGTAAGCTGAAAGAATATCATCACAATAAATATTGTGTACGCTCTGTTTTAAGATGATATGAATATTTAATATTACTGGACTACATATATGCGAGAGAACATAAATGACGTAGGATTATGAGAAAAGTATATTGAAACTACAAAAATAAAGAATGTTAAGTTTTAAAGGATTTATAACACAATGAATCCAACTACTGAAGGCTTCAAAATAAATGTAATTTATAAGCAAACAGAAAGAAATTTTATGGGCCAAATTCTGGTATAAACTTTATGTCTTTAAATACTATAAGACAATCATGATAGACATGAAGTATTCTTCTAAATAGAAAAATTCATGCCAAAAACCCCAGTAACACAAATTTAGTACAAAGTACCTGCAAGTACTTTATAAAAACTCCTAAAATATTGCATCATCAACAAGCTCAAGTGTCACTTATTGGACACAACTTCAAATGTAACTCTCCAAATATATTTTAGATTTCAGGAGGTTCGTGAAAAATAGGTGTATACACATTGAAATAGAAAATTTTATATTCCATACACCAACGCAAGGAAAACTTTTCATGCATTATTTATATCAAATTGTTTTCTTACGAAAAGGCTATTAGAAATGCAACCTAAATTTAATAATCAACTCAAAATGATTGGAATCTGTCTTGCAGTCTACTATGACAAAATAGCTGAATGAAATATTTTCTACGACTATTTTTATATTGAACAACAAATAAAAGGAGATTGTATTGAGAAGAATAAACACTAGGATATGGAAAGGGAATTAGACACTTTAACAATCTAAATCAATATTTTTTAAAATATTTTAAGGAAGTGGACGAGAAATGAAGTAAAACACTGACGTGTGAACAAAATTGAAGAAAAGAAAAATAGTGGAGGACAGAATTAGACAATTAAGCGGAGGAGAATATTTAAAACAAAATGGAATAATTATCACGGTGAGTTAACATTCGAGAGTATAATAAGAACCCCCCCCCCTACTAAACTTAAAAGCGAGGCGCACTCGTCGATTGGTATGGAAATTGAGGTGTCATAGGTAGCGAACGGGGTCGACATCATGACTCCTGCGCAGAGAGGTCGTATGTGAATAATCATATCGTTTAAATGCATGCGCGGGCCGACGCCGCCTGTATATTGCGAGCACGTGGAGCGCTTAAGAGAAACTCAGGCAAGGACACGAGAGACGCAAAATTACAGATTCCAGGATAGAAGTTAGGAGAAGGGACGTGGTTTGCTGCTGTTCGCGAATTCGTAGTTTATCAAGGATCAAACGCGGACGCAAGGATTGGAAATTTTTAGATCGCGTCTTTGCAAATCTCACACGAGACTGATAAAAGAATTCAACATCATACAATAACAAATATTAATAATTAACATTGACGTGTTTACTATGATTATTTTCAACGAAAATTTTTCATTTCACATTTCCGTGATTTTAAATCGGAATTAGGATAAGAACACTTTTTTCCGTGTAATAAATCATTCGTTATTTTAATGAAATCATTTTTAATTTTAATAATTTTTTTGGAAAGAAATGGAAAAAGATATATACCACGATTAGATGTGATAATGAAAGTTCAAAAGTTAGATATTAAAATGGTGTGTAATAAAAAAAATAGAAAATCCACACTTTACGATTTTATGAAGCACTGGCAATCATATATTGCAAACAGGACAAGAAAAAAAAGTAAGATTGCTTGTGCGTATATTAAATACATTTACAACTAATTAGAAGAAAATACGAGGTAATCAAGGTGTATTTTAAGAGGTGTGTGAGACGAGGTAGATACGGTTACGAGTGTGCACGTGTTAACTTCCTTCTCGGCGCCAACCAGCAGAATGAATCTGGGAGAAAGTGCGAAACAAATGCCCTACCTCACTCTTCGCCAACGACGTTATCAAAATCGAGTCTCTCCTCCCTCATCAAGCCACGCATCGGAGGGTTGGCAAAAGGCGATTGGCAACCCTGTTCTTACCTTATCGAAGCGGAAGCGAAGGACTTATCACGCAGCGTCGGAGACTCCGTGGGACACACGCGCCAGCCGTCGCGACACGCGATGATAAGGGCTGTGAGGTGCCAATCAAGGCTCGAAAAGGGAGTGGGGGGTGCAGGGAACCGTCTACAATGGCAGTGGCGACGAGGGCGGAGACGGGCTGCTTATTACACAGCGGTCATCCGCCCGCCGTCGCGACCCGCACACTTGCAGATTAAACTTTCAAGGAGGAGAGGCCGAGTTAACAAGACGTGGCGCAAGACGGCGCCAGGTGCTACGGCCCGGAGCATAAGCGGATGGAGCGTCTTGGAGCACGAGCGGCGAGGGGGTGCGTGGAATAAGGTACCGACGGAATGGTGCGACCCAACGAGAGAGTAGCTTCTGTCATCCCAAGTCATGGAATATTACGATTGTCAAAAAACAGATGTTAGATAGTTGTTGCGCCCGCTTCCTTTGGCGGTGCTACGAAGATGAGAGTCGAAATATATTATTAGGTAAGAAAGAGACCATATAAGAGACGAAAGAAAATTTAACCTTCGAGTCCAGGGACCGGGATGAAGGATAAACCCATTGAAAAGGAGGACAAATTGTCACTAATCCGGAACGAAAATTGAGATTCGTAGTAAACAGGATGCATGGAAGCCAAGCCCACTATGTATAAATATCGAAACTAAATGAGGCAAGACACTGTCTAAAGGAGGAAGAAAAGACGGTAACATGGAAATCACGTCACCCAGTAAATATGTCAAGAATACGTAGATACCTGCGAGAGAAAATTGGAGAGGAGAATACTTGGGAAAGCCGAGACACGATAGGGAGTGAAGGATGGATGGGTGATAATGCGGGTGCGAGGCGTGAAGAGGAGGTCGGAAGGTTTAACCTGTTTTTGAGTACTCGCTCGGGGGACGCGTCGAGAGCAACGCTGGGATACTCAAAGCGGAGAAGGTGTAGGAGGGAAGAGGCGGAGACCGACGAGTTTCGTCAAATTTTGAACGTGATAGACACGCTCCTCGCCGGAACTTCGGAGCACGAAATTTCGTCTCCGGCGCTCGCCCCATTCAGCAGTCCGTAAATGGCTGATGAACTTCGGTGTTTCATCAGAATATCTTTCTTGTGACGGAAAAGAAACTCTTCGTGGATTTACATACCTCATCTCTCGCGCAATGGAAGGAGAGAAGGACTGAAAATGGAACGTGTACTTCCATACAAGCAATTTCTTTTTCTGTACTATATCACACATGAAAATAGCGCAATCAGAAGATCGATCGCACATATAATTTTAGTATATAAGCAAATCAGTACCTCTCGCTGTCGCGGTTTGTTCAATAGATTTCTTCACACTTTGAAGTTCATAAACAGTCTAACAGGTAACGCTATACGCTATAAGCTTGATCTAAATCAGAGATATAAAAATAACTTTCAATGACTTCGTTTGAATCTGGGTTTCACCCGAGATAAAGAATTTTTTTAAAGTTAGCAATAAGTTTTTCTGTGTCATCGTATGATTTAGCTCGAAATTTATGTAGTTAAGATGTATTTAAATGTGTTTTTACGTTTNTATATATATATAATGGCATATGGCAAATGAATCTAAATGAATGGGAATAAGGAGAACTTTGAGAAACGCTATCTTCATTTACTCACTTACTCGTTCCCATGTATACAATTGATTTGAATTTTTATTTGTGAATGTCTCAGGCCATAAGGCATGTTCTTCCGTCATTTTGTCAACATTTAAAAATACGGCACAATAAAAAAATTAAAATTTTTAAAAATAATAAAAATTAATAAAAGCGTATTCAATTATGTATAACTCTTCAACTATGTGTGGGAGAAGCCCCTTTGTGTATCGGCATCAGAGTGAGGGTACAGAAAGATCGTCTGAGAAGGGGAACTGACGACAGTTGTCTCTGCAGCATACTCTCTGACCTAATTACTCGAAACCAACAGGGGTTACGAACAGAGGGGAAGAACCAAGCATAGTTTTCTGTAGAACAAGGTATCTGTTGAACGAGGTAGCTGAGAACAGGGAGAGAGAGAGAGAGTCATGGGGTGGAACTGCAAAGAATGAATAAGGGTCTCCGTGGACTTTTGCGTGGGGAGAGCTGCTCCGTTACAAACGGTGGGGATGGGAGCTTAAGGCGTCACTTTTTCCATTCTTTTTCTCCAAATTAAACTTCCTCGCGAACAAGTTTATTGGGTTTTTTTCTCGACGTTTCGGCTTTTTTCGAAACGTCGGAAATTTTAAAAAATAAACATGATTGGCATGTTCGTGAGGAAGTTTGATTTGGATATTATATCAACCAGTAATACCTGTTATTTATTTTTTATTCTTATGTAACATACTATACAAGATTCTAGTTAATATATAAAAAGAATGGTTGGGACACTTACACACAGAGACGTTTACATTGTATTGAAAATTTGGAGACTCTTTGCAAGTCATTAATACCATTTATTTTTCAGTTTTCGTCAGGTGTTTCGGATAACTTCGATAATAAAATGTTTAAACGCAAGGGATCTTACTACAGTAATTTGTTGCCCGTGTTAGGTCACTAAAATAAATTGAAGATAACATTTCTTTAATAATTCAGTAAACAATAATCTAGTAAAAATGTCACCTATCTTCGGGTCGAATTCGCAAAATAATCGTCACAGAAAACGTATGATATTTTAATTATATTATAGTATAAACTAATTATCCATTTAATAGCAAAAAAATCAATTCATGAACTACATGAATGTTGAAATGCATTAATTGCAGTTTCATTCGTCAACTAGTAGCAACACGCCAACTATATCCTTTGTGAAATTATTTCCTTCCTTGCTACATTAGAGCTCATAAAAAATAAAGTTAAAAAAGTATACTTTTGGATATATGCTGAATAATGAAACGCATAATTCAGTTATATGGAATGAAAGAACAAAACGTAACATAAAAAGAAAAATACTTTATTAATTTTTAAATATTTCTTCAAGCTCAGCCATCATATTCCAAACTTATCTCCCAAACCCATATCTTATAGGCCTATACTTATCGTAACATACGCTCATGAAATCAGCTCACTTTATGTCCTCTTCTGGGTGCGATTAAGATACGTTTCTCTCCCGTCTTATAAAAAATTCCTTCTGTGTATTCGGAGCCAGTATTCATGTTGTAGTTACGTNAAAAAATTCCTTCTGTGTATTCGGAGCCAGTATTCATGTCGTCATGAGACTGTACGGAAGGTGAAGGTTTCCCTTGCCTATATAAAGTAAATCACCTCAGGTTGGCGCCGGCGGTCGCGTATGTCACCACGTCCCCTCGCCGTCCAATATTCTGCCTCTCCTTCATCACACGAGTTAAGGTTTCTGAATATTAAATAAGATAGGCTGGAAAGTAAAAGGCGCAGTGTGAGAGGTGAAGGTTCAGGAACGGAAGTCGGTATCCCAGAAACGTATTTCATCTTCGGATTGGAGACGCATAGCGAGGGATGATGGAGGGGGGGGGGAGAGAGAAAGGAAACGGCGTAGGGAGAGAAACCCCCAGCGATATGGGCCTGGCCTCCGTGATACGTGCAGACAAAACAGACGAGATATTGGCCCGGGGAACAGGAGGCGGCCGTGAAATCCGTTGCCGCGCTGAGCTTATCTTGTGATCTCCCTGCGGCAATCCCGTCCGCCCAGGCCTCCCTCGCCGTCTATACTCTGCCACCCACATCGCCAGTTTCATACCAGCGTCTCATCTACGCGCTCGGAATAGAGTAGCGCACCGGTGCCATCGGAAGGGATACTGAAGCGGAGATACATTTCTCCCAGACTTAAGTCAGCATCCTGTGGAACGCCAGGTCCCCCTCGCGTCCAACACGACCCCTTGTCCCCGCCTCCAGTGCTTTCAATAATTCAATTTGTACAATGTGCCAAGAAAGCTCGCGGGGGAATTACTTTTTTTAGACGTCGAGTCACAATATTCCGCGAATGGTCTTTCTGTGTTGACAAAATACACTCATTTCGGACGAGTCTTCAGGGGAGGGACATCACTAAGAGCGGGGGTGGCGTAGAAGACCGTCGAGGAAAATCCGACGTGACCCAGAAAAGCGCAAGATCCAACCAGACGCGGATCGTAAAATAAGCGTCAAAGTAGCGGCGCGCTGTGCGAATGCTACTAGTTCTACTTCGCGCCGAGTGAGTTCGCCACTGCTCGCTTTTGCTTCCCCCCCCCCTCACCGCGGCAGCCGCATTCCGCTCTGTACTCTATTTGAACAAGACTCGTGACTGCTGCTTTATTCCAGTTAAACGCGCGGGCGTCCTGAGAGTGACGAAGGAGCCCCGCGAGACGAGTCGACGCTGACCGGCACTTCGCGTAAAGCGTCAGTGCCGCGAGAGCGCGCGTTTAAATGCACGCGCGTTCGCCGATATAAAACCGCGGCGCATACAATCCGGAAGGGCAGTTTCGCTAACCGCTGGGAGCATCTATTTAGTCGGAGGGACGTGTCGGGGGATGCAGAGGCTGCTGGTTTCTCCGTGACGACGCGTGTTCGTAGGCATCCTCACCCCTCACGTGCTCTCTATCCCGCACCCCTGCACGAGCATTCCGTCGGGGGCGGCAGTTGCGTTGTAAACAGCGACCGGCAGTGCGCATACAAAGGACCAGGTTACGTAAAAAATTTACCTGACGGAACCAGGAAGCGGCGGGCCAGCACCGGAGGAGCGAGCGTTTGGGGCTGAATAAAGGCAACAACACGGAGACAGCAAAACGCGTGAGGCTGCTGAGTCGTCACTCAGGAAGGACACACGTGGAGGGTGGGGGTGGGCGGGATGGTGGAATGCAGAGTAGTCAAAAGATGGGAGAGAATGATGGTTCATGGTGTATTCATGGACTGATATGAAAAATTGAGAGGACAAGATCCAGAAAGAAATGGACCTGATAGCGACATGCATTTTTGATTCCATCGTACACGAGAGAACAATGGAGTTTCTATCAGTGAGCTTATAACCCCACTAAAAGAATATAATTAGGAATAACAATACAAAATTATATGAAACATCGGGGATTTCAGTAGGGCATTTACAGAGTTTCATTTTAATTAAATACACGATGAATACTTATATTATTAAGATAAATTATCTGTACTAAAGTGTGTCCGTGTTCATAAACAACCCATCCCAACCCACATTGTACACCGGTATTTATTCGTAGTTTGATCGGAATGGATGAAATGATCACGCTCTTCATCAAGAAAATAAAATAGATTATTGTCCTCTACGCGGTCAAAAAATTATTTTGAATTGCTTAACAAAAATTTATTTGAAGTATCTTATTATTGGATTGACATAATCTAATTTTCAAAGAGACCACTACAATTTCTCTCGTGGGTTCTAAATCATAGTAGAATTATTCCACGAAGTAACGAGGCACACACATGGTACCTTCATCGCGTCAGAAATACTTCGCACTCGCGATATTCCGAGTTACAGCGCGAGACCCCCTCACACCACACAAAATATTGCAAAAACCTCTTCCCTTTTACTGTTACAATATACACACGCCAAGAAGAAGAATCCGTCTTCTTTGCCGTTCTCTCTTCCAGCTTTCATTTCTCACCTCGAAGGAGAGGGGTTGTGACGCGTCAGCAAAGGAGACTAAGAAGACAACGCGACTTCCATCACCTCAAAAGAAAGCAGAAGACAATTTTTGAAGGCCGTTGGTGGTGGCCGCTGGAGATGAGACGACCAGAGATGACATCGCCTCCTCCGCGTTGACAGAGACATCTCACGGACATACGACCTACTCTCGTACGCCGCTGCCACCAGCGAAACGCAGCGTCGTGACGTCACGCGTAATTAAGGCCCGAGGTGTCGCCGTGGCCGATGGCGTCATGCGCCGTCGAGATGGCGCTGGCATGGCCAGTGGGAGAGTGAGGGAAAGAAGAAGCTACGACTTGGGACGCTGGCGTCGACGTCGTCCCGACGGGAATGGCCCTGTCTCTTGGACTTAGCGTTCTGAGTGCGCAATGGCGGCGGCGGCGGGGGAAAAGTTTACTTGCTGGAGCGAATGGTCCCCAATTTTTGGAGCGGAGTGCGGAGGGAGGGGGTGTCGTATCACGCTTCTATTTCCCGGAGTACATCTCTGCCTGGCGCAATACGTGCGTAGCTGATCTCTAAGATAGTGACTTCATATATCGTAAAAATGTTATACTATTTTTCGTTGATTCAGGTTGAGAAGTTGGCAAGTATACTTTCTCCATCATTATGGAATAAGTAGGTTAAGTACCTTCTTTCAAATTAATCTAAAAACGACTCGTTTTACTGTACGATGAAAACAACTAGTAATATCTGATTTTACGTAATAATAATGAATATTCTTTGCGTTATTTAAAGGAATGCATTACAAGCTCGAACGGATGTCTTTGGAGCAAATAAAAAAAGTATGGTTATCTCTTGAGCAACTAATATATAATAAATGAAATATTAGCTGTAACCTCTTCTAAATAAAATTTAGCTGATATTTGTAGTCGATAGTTGAAATCTTGTTAGTGCACGGTAACCGAAGTATATTCCAGATACAATCTCTTCGGAAGAAATAAATTAATGTTATGAAGAAATTAACATCTTCGTAAGAAAGCTATTTAATAAAACACGTTTAATTGTGTGCCTTTTTAAACGGTAATAATATCAGATATGAACCATTTTTAGCTCTTACAAAAATATGTTTTCTTGCAGCATTACAATAGCTCCTTACTATCTGCCAATTAAATGTTTCTGTAATAGAATCGGCGATGAGCATGAAGTAGAAAGGAGCATATAATCGGCCGGGTTTTATACCACATTTACCGGGAAGTGTAGTCGGCAGAGCAACTGAAGTGTAGTGAAACAAAAGTATATTTTCCCGTTCAATATGGTAGGTGGATGATAATTTTATTCAGCCAGCATAATATAAAAAACTACAAGAACATGATGCACAGAACTTCACAAATGAAAAGAATCATAATTGAAATTTCAATTTTTAACTTTTCAAAGATTTATAATAACATTTTTCCGGGATAATTAAACTAAGGATTGTTGTAAAATAAAATTAAAATTTGTGTCATCTATTTGCATATTTAAAAACATAATATTTAAGTAAAAATCGAAATTAGAAGGTACAACGTGAAATAAAAGTCGGAAATAATCAAGGCTGGTTATTTTAATTTATTAACTTTCTTGAAAATTGTTATCATTATTTATAACCATACACCGCAAATTTGAACTTATCCCATAAAATGAAATACTTAATTTTATATAAATTATTTATCCGGATGTACAGAATTAAAATATAATCCGACTGCGAATAAGTGCATTAATAAAAACTCGGGTAACAATTTTGTACTGCACTGTAAAATCAGGAAATGAGGTAGTTTTAGGAAAATAAAAATAACGAAAGATTAGAAAATCGAAGTCCATAATATTACTAAACTATAAATTATAATAAACTAACGCTTCAAAACAAAAAATAGCCAACTAATTCGATACCCACGCATCAGGAAGGGAGCATTACGTTCCTTTCGCCGCGAACACGAGCGTAATTACCGAGGCAACGTTCCACGCATCACTAATGAGGGAGCGCGTCACGATCTGAAAACGCGACGCTCTTCTGCGGTGGAGCGTAAACAAATGAGCGGCGTACACAGACCACTAATGAGATCGAAATATGGCGTCGACGCGCAGTATTAACGCAAGCTTTACGGGATGTGAAGCATGACATGACTGTGCAGCAAAGCAATTGATGTCGTTGTCACAGTCCTTGAGGGTTGTTGGAATTTCCGAATAAATTACGACTCGAGAGTTATTCGCTTCTTTCAACTTAAAAGTAGTCACTTTCAAACGTTGTTGTGAAACAGGAACAGTCTTAGTGAACCTGGAAGTTTTTATAAAATAAACAAATCGAATAATTTCTAATAGTTTTTAAATACATTTTGTAACAAACTCTTGTTTTATAAAAAAATGGCTATTCTTTATGGAAGCATTTTTCTTAAATATGTACGCTTTTTATGAAATTCGAAATTTTTACATTCGCATTAACAATGAACCGTTTTGATTCGTCACCTAAAATTTAACTTTTATAGAAGTAAGGAATATTTTACTTACTATTTGCAGTAAATTTAATTCGCTCACATAAATACATGTGGGCAGAAAAAACAAAATTTGGTAAACATATTTTGAGTTTAAAAGCCATTGTGAAATGAATTACACGAATAGTAATATATCTACATTTGGTTCATTGATTTCTATTTAGAAGGAAACACTCCCGTTAAAACTGGAGTAACGGACAAATGTTTTTGAAGTGACAGTTTAGTTCATTTCAGAGAAATCGTTAACTAAACGCAATCATAATTCAAGACAATAAAATATTCATAAACTACTTTCAAATTAATGTGTATTTAAAAGAAGTTGCCGACAAAAAAAGATAAAAGGTCAAATGTCTTTTCTTTTCTTCTTTTTTTTTGCGTATTATTGAAACTGATCTATTTTAATGGATCATGATCAAGTACCTGTGGTGATTTATTGCAATCCTTGTCAGGTTAAAACAGTGCTGTCCAATTGGCGGCCCGTAAGTCGCATGCGACCCGCGGTCCAAAAGATCTTTTACGCGAGTTATAGAACATTTTAATTCAAAATTTTCTTCAAGTGCAACACTAGTTTTTAATAATACAATATACAATACACAAAATTTTTCTCATTTTTCAATTAAAAAAGGAGATCAATTTTGTTGATTTTTTCTTAATATATTTATTTAT
>NNCF01127851.1:0-21979 GCA_002313205.1 Laupala kohalensis | reverse complement strand
TGTCAGAATTAATATTTTACGTGGTATGATCGTTGAGAGGTAATAGGAAATTGTGCTCGGAATTTCCCGGTGATACATTAGACTATAATATGAAAACGTGTTATTCTAATACAAATTATTAAAAATACATTAAAAAAATTACGTAATATGCAATTTAATTTTTCCAGCTTGAAATAATATAAATTGTCACTGAGAATCAAAATATCCCTTAACAAAGAAATAAATATAACCCCTTAGTTTTATTCGTCGAACAACATTTTGCCAAACCCCATCCCCTTCGGTCCGATCGATCGAAAATGGCCCGTTGGGTAAGGTAAGCTGACAGCGCTGGGTTAAATGATAAATTCGTATATTTTCATGTGTATAGAAGAATTGTATTATTAGTCATTTCAATCTAAATATTGACCAAAATGTATCATTCTTATTCAGAATAATTTTTTTTTGTTGTAATATTAATAAGTGATTGATATTGTTTTTCAGTATGCTTGACCCTCCTTTCAAATTTTCACCTCCGCCATCTGGAATCGTATTACAAATTCCTGCAGGTGCTTCAAGGCCATAGAAACTCCTTCGCCTGTTTCTACGCGACGCGCTCTCCACTCGGCATGGCGCCGGCAACTGGATGCTGAAGAGTGGTTGAGGGTGGGGGGGTTACAGGGGGGGGGGTGCAAGCAACAGAGACGACGAAGCAGTCGATACGACGGCGCTACACCCGACCCCGGCGAGCACAGTCATCTCTTCTCTCCCCCCGCCAAAGGCATCACCCCACCTGCTCCAACCTGCTGCCATCTGGCGTGGAGGGTTCGAACTGCCACTGCCTATCTCCCGTTCTCGATGAGGTCGGGCGGATTGCCTATCCGCAGGCGGCGGTAAATCAAGTCGTGCAATGGGAGAACACTGTCTTCGATTTGTAATTTTAAAAAGATTGATTTCAATAAAGTTGGAATATTTTTTACACGCTTTGACATTGTTCTCTTTGTGATTGTGAATTTTGTTTCTGTATAAATCGACTGCTTTTATTTCAGGAATGAAGAATTTAATACTAAAGTTTCCCTTTGTTATTTTTGTCACTCTTAAAGAATAAAAGATACTATTTTCTTTATTTATAATTGAATGGAAATAAAAGTATTATTTTATTTCAAAAATCAGAAAAGTAGTAAAAATTTGCAATAAAATTTTTATTTACATTCCACTCAAATCCCTAGTTATCTTACATGTCTTTGGACTCACAAGTAAATTTGAAATGAATACATATTCCATTAAATTAATACTAGCATGGACGTCACAGATGTGATGTAGAGGACGGGCAAAAGCTTTGAGTGCTCTGTGGTCGAAAGGGACCTGCCCTTCACTGGACGACGTCACAGGGTTCACTGGCAGCAGGTGCGGGGAACCGCTGGCGAAGGGCTGCAGGTGGAGGTAAGTGGTGAATGCAAGCAAGGTGCAGGATAAAGCATTTCCATGGAACTATACAGGTCGAAGTGTTCCTGGTCATAACGTACACATAAGAGTGATATTGTAGCATATTGTTAGTTCACGTAGAAACTGACTTTATTTTTAAGAAATTCGTAGTTTATAATTAACCACTGACGCTGAAGGATTATTACCTTTAAAATAAAAAGTATTTATCAATGTTTTGAGGTACTACTTTATTATTTTTCCTTTCACTTTCGAATGCTTCACTACGCCTGAGATTTGAGAGCTCTGATAAAATAAAACTACTTTCGAAAGCACATTATGTGAGCTATAATAATAAATTAGTACACAGCATATGAATTAAAAATGTTCACTTGAATCAAAATCACGTTCACTACAAAAATACTCACAGTATACACAAACAAAAATGTTCAAAGTATTACGGCTCTAAAGAAACTGGACGTGAATAGACAACAAATAAAAATAGTAAATTTAAATGAATCGGGGACAAAAAATAAGGAAAACGTGTTGATTTAACTCCAGTTTTTTTATGATTTTGTTATAAAGTACTTTTTTGAAAACAAATTCATTTATTCACAATGGATGAATAGGAAATCCAAGAACTATGTTATTTAAGAATAGGAACACTATTAAAATTCTTTTAATAGTACGAGGAAATTCATCGTAGCTTTGAGAGAAAGAAAGTGGGTTAGGCAGAGGAAGGAGATGGAAAGCGTGCAAAACAAACAGAGGGTTTCCAAAATGGAGGAACGCAATCGAGCGCGAGAACGAAGCGTCTGTGCGATCGGAGGCGTGTTTGTGTGTGCGAGTGAGGGCTTGTGTAATCGTCCACAGAGCCATTCAGCTTCCAAGAACTGTCTGTAGAGGTCTCGTCATGACGGTGGGACCGGTCCAAGCGTCGGAGACCTCAGTAAAGACGCTCGATAGAATCAACTCGGATGTAAACAAAATATTCCGTTAGAACGGATAGGATTGGACCCCTCGCTTATATTACGTATAAATGAAATAATAAGTTATTTAATAAACTATATATTCTACACTATTATAGTGATTCAACTATGTTTTTAATATAAACATAATATCGTAAGAATAAAATATCCTTAATAGAATACAATATTTATTGGGTTTGGCTCAGGTCATGAGGTCTGCTCTTCCGCCAAACCATGAACAGAAAATGCACATACAAAAGAAGAAAGACAAATTACAGTAATGATTAAAATTACAAAAATTGTTAAAATTTAAAAGTAATTAATAAAGTACAAAATTAATTAAAATTACCATAATAATTGAATTTACAAAAATAATTGAAATTAAAATAATATTTGAAATTATAATAATAAACTACAAAATAATTAGAATTGAAATAATAAAATTACAATAGTAATTGAAATTGAACATAATAAATAAAACCACAAATAATTAGAATTATCCTTAGAATTATTTTCTTTAAAAAAATAGAAATTTTGTTAAGAACTAGTCTAATTATAGGTTTGTTTACTAAATATCCCTTATTTAATCAGATACTGACGCATCACGGTCAGGTATCACAAACACAAATGATCCAAAAATTAACAACATTGAAGTACAGATATTATTTAACTTTATATAAATAGTACCGGATTTTAGTTTTCTGTAATCATAGTATAAATAATCTCATATAATGAACCATTTATAGTAGACTTCTAGTAAATGGATTTTTTATATTATTGGTAACGTAAATATTACGACACACGAAATTTCACCTCGGTATGAGTCTTGGCCAAATGTACTTGTAATTGTATCCAATATTGTTACCAATCGTTAATTACATTCCACCAGTAAAGGTTTTGAAAAAAAACGAATGTATGCACAAATGCGTATCAGATTAGTACAAAAGATATTCAAATATAAACAGAAACTTTCCTTCAAAACAAAACGTGTTTCTTAGTATATTCCTTACATATACATCTACTGTATTTTATTCATGATGAAAAATTCAAGGATTAAATTTAATAAAACTATATACTCAACGAAATATGTTAATTATGAATTCGACGTAAGCAAAATGCATTAACAAAAATAATAATAATAATAAATCCGGGAACGTAAGACACCTACTTGTCTTCCTTTTCCCTGGAAGACTCTCGCAAAGTATAGTGATCGTATGGACATGTGCACTCACCTCTAGGGCGTTAAGACCTGCGCGGGCAGAGTGAGGCATCTCCATAAGGTGGTTGAGCGGTTCTATATAAACACCAGCGGGCGCCAGATCCTTTTAGGCGTATTACACGCGAAGCGCTGACGAAAAGATGCGCAGCCGGAGATCGGTGTGAAGGGGGTGGGTAGGTTGGGTTGGGGTGGGGGAGAAAGATCGCATTTCGGGAAGAGAACCACTCCGCACTTTGGAAACAGAGCACCACACAGATGGAAAAGCGTAATGGAGAAGGATGTATGGTTGCGGAGGGAGGGGAGTAGGTGAAGTAAGACTCTTGCGAACTCTTGTCTGAGTCGATGACACAATTCAATTATGAAATGGAAATATAGGTGTAACATCGTTAAAAAAATCCATTCCGATTATTCAAGGTTAACGGATTTTCTAAGTCTTACATAATAAAATAACCGTGCCAATTAGAACTATTTATGCTATAAAGTGTTCAGATACTCTCTTTTAGATACAAAATAGCGTTATTTCTAATAAATAAATAATCAAAGACTTGAAACTTTTAACGGACGAACAATATACATTTTGTGATTTTAAGCTCTTCATGATTCGACATCATGTTGAAGTCGTCGTGTGGTGATGTCGGAACGTTGTGAGCTGCAAATCACAAAATATTGTTCGTCCGTTAAAAGTTTTAAGTTTTTTTAAAATTATTTATTTAATTTGATTATATAACGGACGTTAATTGTAGTAGTTTTTTATACTTCTCATAAAATTGTCGACTTTCTTTTTCCCTATGTTATTCGAATTTTTTTTATTATCACGTAAGTTTAATTTCGAAATTACATCACTGAAGTGGGAAAATAATTCGTGAGAATACGTTTCACAATTTAAACGTGAAAAAATTTGTTCCCTCAAGTCCGACATCGTAATTGCATGAATATATTTTGAAAATGGTTAATACACATGTTTTAGTCTACAAAGGCTCCAGGAAAAATATTGCGGCTCCTTTAGAATAATTTCCTACGTATGCAATTGCTGATATTAGGTGGGGTGTTTTTTAAACACATGTCTTACGGTTTGTAAAAACGTTTGTTATGTGACGGTTTCATCAAAAACGAACAGAATTGGATTATATTAGACTTTCACAAATGTGCGAGGGTTTTGTTTGAATTGTATTAAAGAATCCACTAATCAGAAAGCACTAATCAGAAGAGAATTTATTAAAAATGTCCTAGATCAAAAATTATATCCTGCAAGGAACCTTCGGAAAATTCGATCATGGCAATCGATGTTTTCTTGTTTGGAACATTGACAGCAGAAGCGATACACTTCAATACTTTATCATAGAGCATTAAATAAAATCAGAAAATTATGTCGAAGTCGGTCCTGCCATTGCGCCCACGGCGAGCCAGATACGTTCTCGACCTTCCCGCCTTCTAACGACGCAGTCGGCGATGCTAGCGCTGTCCGCGGCCACTACTCGCACTCGCGAGATTAAACTGCGATAACAGAGCCATCTACCGGTGCACGGTCGTCATAGCTGTCTCCACCGCCGCCGCTGTCGCTGGTGGAGAATGCGCAGCGAACGGACCTGAGTTCCGGGACTTGACAATTAGGACGGGTACTGAGGTTATAACAAAAGGGAATATTAAACAATGTACTATAAATGAGGAAATTTATGATACTATAAACCAGGAACTAGCTATGCGATAGTTTTGATACAAATTAAGGGGAGACACGTGTGAAGTTTGATGAAATGTATTGAAAAATTGAATTTTTGCTTTTCATTACTGTAAATGCTATTGCACTTTGTAGATTTATGTCGCGGAGTCTGATTCGTCTGTGACGCATTTAAAAAAGAATGGATACGGATTGGAAGAGCAGTAAACAAAGCACTGGCGAGGGAGATACAGTGAGCAAAACATTATTTAATAGTGTACCAGGGGGAAAATGACAAAAATTGAAACGCGTAAAGAAGCTAAGTGAAGGAAGAGTGTTTATGTATGAAACGAAAGAAATGAGGACAAATGCACTAAATATGAATACAACAAACAACAAAATAGAAAAATAGAGATTTTTTTAAATTATTAGCTTCTTATATTCCGCTTGGTTACACGCAGTTTTTAACGTTTTTTCGGGAGTAAATTTCTTTGCGAACAAAAAATTGTTTCTGTTCCTTTTCATCCATTTCCGACGCATAAAACTCGGATTTGTTAGATTTGATTTTCTTGAATACTTTTGTATAAGTAAATTGAACAAAGGAATATTTTTCAACAATTTCGAAACGATAATAATAAATTTCTTCTTTTACTGTCGAGAGAAAAATGCAACTCTTCCTGGACGATTACACTATCGAGCCAAAATACGTCAAAGACTTCGTTAAGACACTTTTGATAACTAAATTATTTTATTCAGTAGCAATTGAATTTTTTATGGGAATACTCGCATGTCATTGGTGACATCACTGGCATCGTGTCTCACATTCAACTAACTCTCTTTTAGAAAACTTTTTCTTAACTACCATGTCAATTCCTTCCTTCAATAACTCTCACACAACACACCATTTAATTGAGTTTTGAAATAGGAAAAGAGAGAGAAATGAATAAATATCTCATTTCCAGATCGACACATAAGCTAATTTGTTTAATTATGAAAGAAGAATCGTGAGATGGAGCCTAGTAATTATGGAGAGTAGAACATGGCGCGAGTTGGAATTCTAAAGAGGCAGAAGATGAGAGGAAGATCATTGTGGTGGTGGTGGTGGGGGAAATAAGATGAAACTAGCATGCTCATCAGAATACGCAAAAAAGGGAAAATCCCTAAACGTTCTGTTAAGGGTATCTTCCGGCAACACGGAAATATATCTCATTGTTGATATTCTTCCACCAATAAAGGTATGAATTTTTGTCCCATCAGTGAACACAAGTACCTTCAAGATAATGGAGCACATAATACTGACTTGCCTAATGGTGGCAAGAAATATTGGAAAACATTCTCATCGCAATGTTGATTGAAATTCTACAAAAAACATTGGATTATTTCTATCAACATTAAAATTATTATTATTTTATGAGTTTCTATACAGAAGGTCAAAAAAATTCCACAAATATCCAAGATATACCAATGGGATTCACAAATGTTTGAGCTTCTAAATTTCTCAATCCCAACACAAGAGGGATGTGATTTGACCAGCATCTCGATCCAACGTTGAGTCACGGAGTAGACATTTTATTTTTTAATACTCAATGAAAATTGGAGACGGGACCGGGAATCTGATTTATTGAGATTTATGTATGTTTGTGTACTTTTGTGTGTGTGTGTGTTTAAAACAATTCTCACAGCCCCTTTCCCAACATATCAGTACTTTTTTTTTCCTTCTTCGGATTCTATTTTACATTATAATTATTTCTCTCGCAATTTCCGGTGAAGTCGTGCTACTCATATCAGACTGAAGCGACATGGAAATCAGTCCACGGAGATGCATGAAAAATAACAAGATCTGAGCAAGCCAAGAAGGAAGTCTCCGAGCAGAATAATGTAAATACTAATATTCATATTATCTCTGACTTCATAAATTTTTCCTTAAATATACATTTTAATTGGTCGAAAGAAAGAAGCGTAACGAAAATTCAAAATGGCGTAACAAGCGAGTGTTTTATTTTGTATCGTGATTTAAAATGCAACACGCCGTAAAAAAGAAACTAAGATTCAGAGAATTTGATGGTTATCTCACAAAGAATGAGTTCCATGCTCATTTAAAATCTTGACACCTAGAATCTAGATTGCTATTAGAGAGAATTATGATATTAGATTTTTTTAAAAATCAACAATACGTCCATTTATGAGAAAAAAGATGTCAAGAGAGCGACTATATATTCATTTGGAATATTTTTCACAAGGAATTTTTTTTTTAACTTACTAATTCTACAATTCTGTCAGCAAAATCATTTTTTACGTTCATAATACCGTATTACATTACTAATTTTCATGAGACAATAAAATGATTTGAGACGATAGGGAATAGTAATTCGGAATAGTAGACCAATTCATTTTTGGTCATACTTCGTCAGTTTTCATTTTTAACTGAACATGATAAAAAAAGTTAATAAAATTATATAAGGGTGCTTTTCTTAAAATAAAATACTTTCGTTTGAGGTTTAAAGAAAGATTTTTATTTTAAGATCTGTGAGAAAACTTAAAATAAGAATCTTAGATTGAATAATTTACAATGTAAAATATAATACATTTGAAGAAAATACGAAAATTATTAAATAAAAATAGTTTGATATTTAAAATCATTAATTGGATAAACATTAAATGAGTGAAATGGAATTTACAAGAACCCTTATTATTTTGTTCTCGCGAAACATACGTGGGGCCGCAAATAGACAAGAGGTAGAAACTATGAGAACAGAACCCAAAGTAATTTGTCAAAAAAAGCAGTTGACCACGTGGAGGACAATAAACTAATTTACTCTCAGGGGACCATCCCATCAATTCCGATCAAGAGCCCTGTGGCAGAGGCGGATTTAATATTTCAACACACTCCTAAGATATGATTAAACATTAGATACGTGTTACAATATCAACAGATTACCAACAAATTTGTGTTAAATGAAACAAAAAAGTACGTATTATTATAAATCATTTATTATTCGGAAAATATTGTTTATAAATCGTTAGTATTGAAATAACACTAAAAACGAGATTTATTGTTTCAATAGACGCTGCCCCTAGATACATTTTTTCGGTGCAGTTTCGTATTGGAGAAAACTTAAAAGTGAAAAATCCAGTCTTTGTCTGGAAGGAAACTACGTTTCGGGAGCAAGACGTGAACGCGCCTTTTGCGCCGGAGGCATCTACTCGAGTGACGAGGGAGCGTATTGACAGCAGAGTCAGTTGATGGCAACGGCGCATGCTCTCGCTCTTACCTCCCCTCTCACCCCTTCTCCGCCCCCACCCCCACACTTGTGTAACGTACCGCCTGCGCAACCGCCACGTCGGGAGCCCGCGGCTACGAGATCCTCTCAGCCATCAAGGCCTTACCTAGCACTGGAGAACTCTACTGGGCGATGGCTGTACCACGGGGAAGCATGAGCAGGACTTCGTGGATGACGTACGGGTTCAAGATATCGTGTCCCGGGAAATATTACTTTTTCTTTTACTACCTGTTTTTAATGAGACAGAGATAGTCGTTGTCATTACAGATTTTTAAAACTAGATCAACCCCTGAGATTAAACCTCCACGGAAAATGGAATCCAACCAATATTCTGTGTGAAAATATGAGTTTACTTGTATGTACCAGATCTAATTCATCTGAGTTATGTGGCATCTTTTAACTGTCGCTACGTTCCACTCGGTTTTATGTTTAGCATTAACAAAGTTAACAGGACTGTTATGAAAAGTACAAAATATTATACAATGGAGTATTGTGTAACTCACGTTGAATTCCCTACGAATATTGTTATTTGTTTATTAATCAACAGACGCGTCATTTGAAGTTACATCGTTTTAAAGTAAATGAGTCAAGAAGCCTCTTTTCTTGACATAATTTTCAAATGCTGTTGCCTCGGAAAGGATATAAGTCTAAGATGAAATAATAGGAACCCGTAGATAATTTATTTGATTTTTTGTTGTTGTTTTTTGCTCCTTCAGACTATGCAAAAAAGGCACAAAAAATCTAGGGGATATTTGTGTATTAATGTACTCGATGAGAAATTACAACAATTAATTTTAAGTGCCTTTCAAGAATTAACGAAATATCTTAATCAAATGAAAGTTATCATTTGGAGTTTAATTCATGAGGTTTATAACCACATGTACTTTCTTACTACCCGTAAATCTTGATATTCAAAACTAAAAATATTAGTATATCACCGGAAATGAATAAGGTGTCTACTTTGTCAGTTTTAATGAGATGATAAAAGGCGGGACAACTTCAGGAATGAACTAACAGTGGGGATAGGATAAGAATATTTTTACAGCGATCAATACATCTCAGTCATCAAACTTAGACAATTCAATAACTTTATTCACAATTATCGAACATCTTAATTCTTCTCTTAATGTCCCTTATGTAATCAAGATAAATAATTTTAGACTCTTGATGGACGGGTATCAGTTATTTACTCTCTGGCTTTTCTTTTTGTATCGACTCTACGTCTGAATCACTGACATGTGTCATAACGAGAAATATAACAAGATAACAATTGAACCTGATTTTAAAATAAATATAAACAAAAATGCACAAATCGCGCCATTGTTATATTGTAATATAATTACAACATAAAAATTATTGAGTAACTGTGTGTTCTAAAAAAGCACAAAATAAAAGGTTTTCGCCCATGATAAGGTCCAAAGTCTAAGATTATCAATCTTAATTGTCATTCGTCTACGTTTTTTCAATTAATTTAAATTCAGTACGAAAGGTTTTTTTTCAATTTACAGACAAAATAATGTCAAATAATACAAGCAGGTACGTAGCCAGATTGTAACAATATAGTGTTATTTAAACTATGTTTTTAATCGAAACTCAATTTTTATAAGTCTGCCTTCGCAGATATTGTTTCTGTACTGTTTATATCCTTAAAAAAACACTCAAAATCAAAAATTTATATCATGAATTTATTGTAAGAAGAGATGTTTGTAAAGGAAATGATTATAATAATATATCCTAGTCTGTTATGTAGGTATCGACTGGAATCTGATTTCAAATGAAACTTCACGAAATAATATTTATAGTCATAGAAA
Organism: Laupala kohalensis; assembly: GCA_002313205.1. Classification (NCBI taxonomy): domain Eukaryota; kingdom Metazoa; phylum Arthropoda; class Insecta; order Orthoptera; family Trigonidiidae; genus Laupala; species Laupala kohalensis. Next base: position 11,648 of record NNCF01127851.1, on the reverse strand, counting down.
CTATTAGTGATGAATAACATGATAATATTAATTACAATTTCGTTCTTTCGGTAGTTTGTTTCCTAAAGAGTAACGTGTTTTTTTTTGGTTTTTTTTTTTGAAATATGACCCCCAAATAATTCTACAGTTCGTTAACGACTTCAGGTTCAAATTTCTCTAAAGCAGAATTTAAATTAAATCGTAGCCTCCGTGACATATTTCCTGAAATTATATGTAGCACATTAAGTAAATTTTCTTAAATTATAATAAATCAAAATATTTACACCGAATATTTGTTTCATAAAATGTGATGTTTGGATCTCTTTATGACCTCTTTATTTAATTTACTCCACATTCTGTGCCGGACCACTCCGAGAATAACGAAAAATAATTTTTGTAGATACCCTTTCGCACTTTAATACAAATATTAACTGTGCGCAATAATTGTAGGTACGAATGAAAATTAATTGCAGATAATAATATCGTAGATAATTGTAAATAACCAGAAACATTATTTTGAATTGCTACACATTGTACCCGATTTACTCAGGACGTTTAATTGAACGTGAGAAAAATATTTATGATTATATTATTATAATCCACCAGTATTATAAACTTTGTTCTTTAATAACAATATTTTTAGCTACTTTGCGGACCCTTTACAATATCTTAAATTTAAAACACATTCTATTTCAACTAGTTATAACAAAAGTTGAACTTTATTTATTCATGTTCAATCATTTTTAGTTATTTAGTGCAAATGAAATGAAAGTTTTTCTAATAAATATTACCCTACATTTGTAGCGTATTAATCTTCAAATAAACTTGAAGTGGATTGACATAAATAATATCATTTAGAGTGTTTAACTATCAATCTCTTAAAGAGTTTATTTTTACACGTTTAAAAACCAGACAAATGTAGGTCCAGTTGCTTATTTCAAATTGAACAAAAATTGGGAGGAAGCAAGTCATGCTTGAATTGTGTTACAGGGGGACACATGGTACAAAAAAATTGGAACCGCTTTCGTAATGACTATCTGAAGGTTGAATTTGATGATTGGATGTAACCCAAATAACTTGGTTAGTCGATGGATCATTACCTATGTAATATCATAGTAAACAATTCAACATGAGCAGCAGAAGAAGAAAGTGTGAAATATTATTTAACAAGTACATTGAATCACTATGCTCTGGGCTCATGAGGTCATATGATATCATATTTAAGTACCAAAATAAAAAACAGAAAAGAAAACACTGTTTTCATTCGTGCAACACAAAACATTTACTCCCATGGAGCATAATATCACAAAATTATTCGTTAAGAACTTAGCAAACATTGTTCCCATTTCGTCTCAATGCGTATCACGGAAGTGTATTTTTGACAATTGAAATTTTCACGGTCGTCTTTTACACAAAATTTCGCTCACATTTTCACCTACGCAATTCCCTATCCGTGAATATCCCTATGCGTGAATTTCAGCATATAGTGGAAATGAAGAAAACAGTGAAAATAATTTTTCAGTCATTATATTCGATATGAATGTAATCATTGTTATATCCTTGCCAACGTTTCAGCAGAGATTCATGGGACTATTAAGGAAATCACTCAGCAAGGTTGTTTTTATCATAAACTAACAGAACTACCTGACGTTGCCCGGAATTTGAAAAAGAACTTGAAACAATCATTACTGAACATTCAAAATTTTAAAACAAACCATAAAAACATAAAAATAAAAAAGGGTTGTTTTTTTTAGAGAAACATACAACAAATTACATCAACATACAAAGAAAGATTGGTACTAAGAATTTATATATTTTATGCTATAGTGGGAATTAAATCACCTGTCAACAGGTTCTGGATTTGTTTAGCTCATTACAACCGGCGTTGCCCAGGGAACTTAAATAATATTCTAAATTCCTCCACTTTCGGTGTGTCAAATGTTTACTGTAGTTAATTACAAAAATACACCAATATAATCGACAAAAATACATGCATTATTTTACAATCAATGCAGAAGGAAAATACTATTTTCAAAGAAAGCTGAATAAAGGAAGTGCATAGGTAATACCTGATATTTCTGTGTTTTTTCTTCCACTTATAGATTTTGTACTTGGAAACAATGTTCTTCACAGATTTTATTTGTACGATTCTGCCCCGTTCAATCGTCCCCCTCCCGTAACGCAGTTGGACTCGAATGAAGATTACAACTACTGATTAGCAACCTATTTTAATTGTATTTTTGTTCTTGTAATTCAGCGATATTAACAATACTTTACATTTTAAGTGCAAAATCCTTAAGAAGTGTCCTTAGAAATTTCAAACAATTTCGTTGATTACTTTCTCCGATTTCCATGCAACAGGTATTCAAATAATTCTCATTTATTAGTACAGATTAAAGTAGATTGGTTACTCAATAATTTCAACATTTTAAAAATTATTTTAGTTGAATATACTAATCAGTTAAAACTGGACTCCTCGCAAAATTTATTGTTTTAGTATTCTTTACACAACATTTCAATACTCAGTTTTGTGACTTCTTCGTGTGTGACAATGTAATAACCTTAATTATAACGAGAAATTATCACACACTGTTCATCCCAAGAAGAATTCGTTGTTTTTGAGCTATTCATAGTTCATTTTCGCAATATGCTCGCTTCCGCAATGTAGTTGGAGAGTAGGGCGGGAAAAGCGAATCTATTGTTGCACTCGTGAGCATAGTACGAATAAATGTATTGCAAATGTGGTACCCTGAAAACAGCACGTCAAGATAAATACATTTAGAATAATATTTCCAAAAGAATGGATATACTCGTAATTCTGAATAAAAATAGCAATAGCTTTTCCAGTCACTCTGGAAATCCAAAGAACATGAAAACTAATCACGAAGTATTATATATAAATTTGTGTGGGTTTGAATTCAAAATTATTTATTTAATTCAACATGTCATAAATGAGTGTTTAATATGATTTTAAACAGCGGCTACAATAAATTCGCAAATAAATAGAAATATAGTTTAAATTCCACAAATGAAATGACAATTTCTCGACTCTTCAAAAGCTCATTTAAATTGCAGTTAATTATAATGTTTTGGGACCGTGCACAATAACACTGGAGTAAAATATAATCAAATTTTTCAATCCAATGTAATGTTCAAGGACAGAGAAAAAAAATTAATTGAGGAAACTTTTAGCTCAGTTCAGTATTAAGAGCTCCTCCAGAAGACATTTTCGTCTCAGAATTTGTCTTACGGCCTTCATCGTCGAACGGTACCCTTGACATTTTCCGCCAACTCCCCCCCCTCCCCCCCTCCCCCACCAGGAAGTTCCAATGCTTCTTTAGTCGCGCAACAGAAGAAAAGAGCAAAGCTTCTCTTGTTTCCAGAATTGCCCCTCGTACAACAAACCCTTTTATTGAAGGGGCTTCTTTTATGAGAGCGGCGTCCGCTGACCACAGCCGCCCTCAACAAACCACCCCCAACTCTCGCGCTAACAGGACCGAGGACTGTGACGTCCAAAAAAGATCTGTACCACCCCACCCTCCCTTTCCCCTCACCATTTCTCGTGACTGATCTGTTACAGATACCGTTGCATCTTGTAAGAAATGTTCTCTTTTGGAAACGGACGTAACGGTACCGCGAGGGGTAGGAGCGTCCCCACCTGTTCGTGTCACAAACATCTTCGCGACTAAGAGGAAACGAAGAAGATCCTGCGAGTTCTACCTGATGAAGCAGAATAGTCTTCCTGAAACCGCGAGGTGGAACAGAGTGACGAGAGAAAAACCGGTGGTCAGTGCGGTTTCTTCAGAGTTTTAGAGCGTCCGCAAATGATTCCGTGTTCTATGTTCCGTTCTCATTTCAGAGTTTTTTTCAAATTACCGATACACCGTATGATGTCTCAATCCATGAGACTCAATCCATAAGACATAAATCTCAACGACAGAGTTTTGTAGACTATGTATATAAATGTCGTGACGATTAACTTTACATAATTAAATTCAACCTATCAAAGAATTGTGTCCATTGAAATAAGATCGTATCTTGAATATAATCAGTTAGTAAGTTAATTCATGCAAAAGATCAACGAGATTCATGAATTAAAATATCAGTTTTCCAGTCCTGTAGACTAGGATGCAATCAGAACCATTTTTGAAATGTTAATTTAATTTAATTAATTCTTCGACTTACGAGTGGGATGAAGTGGTTCAATTTAACTCGGGGTGGGTCGTGACGAAGATAATCGATAGTGTATGTTTAAAGGAAATTCGTGCGCGAACGGAAGACAGATAGTGACATTCCTCTCTTACAGGTGTGTGTTTAAACTCACGAAGGTATCCAGGAGGTTGGCAGTTGAAGGCAGATGTGAGGACTCTCTGATTTGTCTTCCTCCAGTGGCGTTGTAGCTCATCAGAGTCACCGAGAATGCTTAGATACGACACAAGCTCAAGGTAAGCTGATTTCTCGCTTCAGTGGACAAAGGGGTCATCTTCTGAGAGCACTCTCCTAATTTGTTTCAATTTTTTTTGTTTTTTTTAGAATTTCCTTTTAAATCGTTTCTCCCGTTAATCCTAATTATTCGTATTTTAGTTGGTTGAATGTTCAGTATTTACAAACGTTTATATTAATTTAATTCCTAATTTGCTTTTGATGTCAGTATTATAATTTGTCATAATTTTTATCATTTATGTCCCAGGATTTCGTAATAAAATATTAATAAACGTTTTCTCACAAACAGTAAATGGTAGTGTCAGAGACCATATAATGCTTAACATTTTATATTCAAACCATCAATGATTCATGGACATTGGTGTATGAATTTTATTAAAATATTGTACCGTACATTGAAATGTACCAGCATTTCCTGCATTACATTTTTTTAAAATAAAAAAATATATATAATCAGACTTGTGTAAAATAATAATTTAATGGAAAGTAACAAATGGTTTTTCAATACTATGGGAATAGAAAAGTAAAATTCTCACAATAGATTCATAACAAAATATATTTATGAAATATTGCGTTAAGAAAACAATTGTTATGATGAGGAAAGGTTAGGATCATTTAAAACTTTTTGTGGAGTGTTGAATTCTAAAGCAATAATGAATTTTCTTTCAGATTTCTTTTAGCAAATATACATAGCTAGAGCATACCTACAAAAATTAACGAAATTTCGTTATGATTATAACGCAAAATTTAATACTGTTTCCTTGCAGATCATATCAATTATCAATGCACCTTTCTTATGAATAGATCATATCACCGTGAATGTGTTACAGCAGTATTTTATTCGCTATTCTTCCTTCAAGAAATCAAATTTCCATAAATTGAGGAGTGTGATCTAAGATGAATTATTTCCGGAAGAAATGAATCTATTTCAAGAAATAGTATATTCATTGTCTACACACAAAATATGTGAGCATGTAAGGTCATCAATTTCTCAGAAGTCTCGGGAGAAATTTAAGTTAGTACTTATGGGGAAAATTGTGAAATGTGGCGATTTAACTCATCTATTTTTCACCCTTTGTGTCGGGGTAGGATAGAACTACAAGGTCGATATTCCTCTTAAACGTATAATGCATATTTCAATGACTCAATCAGTTTGTAAGAACAAGATCACCGTATTTGCAAGTGTAAATATGTATTATGGATGTCGTTAAACGAAAAACAGTTAAACAAATAAGTATTTTGCTTACATGTAAATATTAACTATTAATTGATTCCAAAAGAACATAAGAAAAATTAAATTACGACAGACATGAATTACATTTGTTATTAAATTATTAACAATATATTACTACTATAAATTTCAATTTTTGGAAAAGGTAAATGTAATGGCTTCAGCACCAAATTGACTAAACATGTTAGAGAAAAAACTGAAGGTTGTTTAAAATAGATGAAATAAAAGTTAGGTCATTTTTTAATATTAAAATACAATTAAATTACCTATATGTAGATTATCGGTGAGGATACACCCAATTGGGATTAGAGAGCGATTATTTACGCAGGAATTCACCAAGTAAAGTACCAAAGTATTGCGTGAAGAAAACACCACAAAAATTCTCTCTGAAAGAGTGATGAAATCAAAGAATATTTCTTTTCTTCGAGAAGAAAATATTTGTATATATGGTCAATCACAATCAAAATACCTGTGTTAAAAACAAATACATTTAACTCAAGATGTCTACGCAAGGTAATGGAGAGGTTTGGATAACTTCGTCAATGTAAGACAAGTTAAGTAGCGTTTGTAAGTTGTCGTTATTTTAATGACATAATAGTGTCTACTTTCAAACGCTATTTATCATATTTTACTTAAGATATCTACGGAAAACTCAGGATCAATTATTACAAGCAAAACGCGAGACTGATCCAATGAAGTATTGTTCATAAAATTATATACGTTATCAAGTTATCTTTAGTTCGATTATCCCGTTTATGAAATCAAGTTCATTCTTCCGAAATGTTAAAACGCTTTAACAAACGTATTTATACAACAGAGCTCAGTTATTGTTGCGGTGTTAAGAGTCATTATCTAACAATAATAATAAATTTATTGTCTAAAAAATAAGTTACAAACTGCGTATGACCACGTAGACGACAATAAACTAAATTACTCTCCGGAAGCAAGCAAGGAACCATCTTATCGATTTCCATCGAGGGCCCTAAGGCAGAGGCGGATTTAACGTTCCAGCACATTCGTAAAAATAGTTTAATGTTTAAACGTGTTATAAAATTAACATACTACCAAAAAAAATTTATTTAATAAAACATAAAATATTTCACAAACTTAAGATTATTATCAAACTAAAGATTATTTGGAAAGTATGGTTTATAAATCGTAACTATTAAATAACATAAAATTCGACATTTATTATTTGAATAGATGCCACCCCTACGCAAGAGTCTAGCGAATATGTATAAAAAAGTCCACATCTACCCGAAATCTAAAATTGTGATATTGATTTCAATTAACATCGTTTACAAATCATCTTTTACACGTCTTTCATAAAGTCAAGCTTTCAAATGTCTAAAAGACTTATTGAAGTGAACAAATAGTATCACATATGTAGTGAAGTCACTAGTTATCTTCGTAACTGTGCACACGAGTTATGTTTCATTAAAAAGTGAATCTCGAGCCGAAATACAGAGTCATTGAGAGAGTCGTGACTCCCAAACTATTCACCGTACTTGAAAAACGCGTGTCTGTATTGATTTGTTAAATTTAACAATTTAAATTTTCGGTGAATATTTTAGTTTTAAATTACTTATCTTAGATTGGTGTAACTCAACCAATATTGAGCACAACACTCATCTTATTTTAGGAACTTTTTCATTCTTTTTCCATAATTTTAAGACAGTACTGTGGTATCATCCATGTGTTTAGGTAAATAAAAAATATTAAAAACCGCCAAAATTTTGAATATTTTTTACAGATCTTATAAGATTTGCAAAAAATGTTGTAGTAAAACAATGTGGCAAAAAATGAAATATATATTTAAAGAAAGGAAAAATATAAGTGTAAACCATTTAATTACCACAAACACCTAGATATTGAAAAATATTTCTATATTGTCCACATGACACGCTCTTTCCTGTAAACACCTCATTACCTCCGCGTTGTTTGGAAATGGTTACCTATTTTTTTGTAGTCCTCACGAAGATCTACTGAAAAACGGGCAATTCTACAAATATTTTTTTGTTTTTTATTGACTGAAATGTAAGAATATTTAACGTGCATTGACAAAACTTGTTTTATTCCTTTGATTAATAATGTTCGTGTTGGATTTAGCGAAGTTTATCGTGTATCTGATTTTTACATGCAGCACGAAGATATTATCAAATCAAAAATACTATCAAATTAAAAATGACTTAAATGAACTATGAAATAATTGCGGTAAAAATTGCTTCTTTGTTTATATTATATTTAATTACAGATACAAAGTTAACGTGCAGCGATTCACTATGCCATGAATCCTATTTGTCAAATTCACGTTCTTTCCCTTGCACACAAAGATAAACAATGGCATTGATAGCACTGAAAAAAAAATTGATTAATTATAATTTTACTTATTAAAATTGTATTACGTTCGGTATTCGTAGAAAGCACAATATGTAATTTTTTTAAATAGTCAAAAATTACCTTTATTATTTTTTTGATCCAAATAGTGAACACACATTGGTCATTCTAATGAATGTAATAGAGATTTTTAAAAAAAATTTATGTTCGTAAAATAAATATATTAAATTTTTATCAATTAGTACTATACAACAATCTGCGTACACGACGAAGTCAATCGGTGAATACTTGCATTCAATTTCTTATAGTTAAATAATAAACCCTTCGAATATAATTTTTTTTAAATATTTGAAACCAAAATACCAAAAAATTTATATTAAACACCAACGAAAATATTACTTACGCAAAAATTATAGGATAAAATTAAAAACAAAAATTTACTACATTGCGAATCGTATTCTGTATTTTCCCAACTCCAGGGAGAATTGGAATTAGTTCTCTCACAGTGGGATAGAACAGTTTTTATGGACTCATAAATTTTGAAATAATGAGCGGACGTTGGTGTTTAACGGAAGTAATGCAATGTTTTCTGCACATTCTACAAAATTATTTAATTTTTTTGCTGTTCATTTGTTTATTTTTTCGTGTCAGATTACAAAAATGCAAGTGTAGCGACACAAGGAGACCTGGACAACAGTTAGAACCCAGCAACGGGACTCGTTGATTTAGAAACGAGAATATCAGTCTACCGCTCTTCCTCACGGGAATGATATCGCGTTGTAGTACGGGTTCTCAATGCCCATGTACACTATTAACGTATGTATGTACTGCATGTGAGTAATCTACATTGATTTGTTCTATCAGGAATTGTTTTAAACTCATTTAACTGTTTCAATCATCTCTAGGAGACCTATGACAATGACCATGTATATTATTTCATGTACCTTGTTATGCACGTTTCTCGTTCTCAGCCTGCGCACATTATGTCACCTGTGTCTTTTAAATTGAATCTACGTGTACATAATTTCTTATAATGTATTTAGTTTTCCCTTTAGTATGAATAACTCCCCGACACAAGTAAGGCAATTCTGAAGGATTTGGTCAAAAACAAATATTTCTAGATCGTCAAAGATTCTGCTATTACCTAATCATCTCGATGTTATTAAAACATATTACAAATTTTCAAGAGCCCTGAAACATGTAATAATGTCTAAGATATATTCCAGAATTATGAAATAAATTAAATTATGATAAATACCTCACCAAAATTCAAATCATAACTAATATAACCAACAAGTTCTTATGTCATTGCTTGGGCGAATCTCCAAAATATATCCTTACACCATTCACAAAATGCCATGTTTTTTAGACAGTTTCACAAGAAAGATGGATGATACATCATCACTTTTAGACTTACTACTTATTAATGAGTCAACTTAAAATATTCTCATTTACTAAATAAAATTTTATTCTTCAGTAAAACAAAATACAATTTCGTTATATCGAATACAGGAAAAATGGAATGTTTTAAAATATTTTTTGATGCATACAATTTATTCGTATAATTACATCACATAATGTTAAATACAACATACAAAATAATACACATTAAATTTGAGATTATTTTGGACCAAATACTCAAGAATTTTCCTATTTCATTGTACTCCAGTCAAGACTTGTTTACTAAATATTGCATTACTTTCGGTCAGATGAAAATGTGGAAGAGTCCAAACGAACGGGTGGTGTAGTGGTTAACACCCCTGCGATCAATGCAGGGTCCCGAGTTCGAAATCGGCTCGTCGACATTTTCATGGGACCTAAAGTTATCACATATCTTCTCCACGTGTACGGCACACGGAAGAAATATAAACATAAACATTGCATTGTTTCCGTCTATGATGATTTAGTCTTTTTTGAATAGTTTATTCCATTTCTCGTTCATTTAGCTAACCCCTCTCCTATTGACGTTTGATGGCAGGCGATAACCCAACCCTCGGCCTCTAAATCTTCCAAGACGTTGAGACACTCTAATTGATTCGGTGGCATGAAAGTTCGCAGAAGGTCAGGGTCCACGCCTTATTTTCTGCCAAGGATGCGCTATATTTGACGCGTTGCGACCAGAGGCCAGGCCATGACGTCCCATATTCCCTCAAGGCGCTCAACTTAATGTAGAAAAATGCATTTTGTATCATCTTGTTTTGAACACGTCGGTCTTCTTAAATAATATACGCACTTTGATCCGCTTCAGAGTTATTTATTCAAAGGAGCTAGGAATAAATTATAGACTACATACATTAAATAAACAAATTTTATTGTCAAAACAGCAGTACATACTGCTTATGACCACGTGGAGGTAACTCACTCTCTGGAAGCAAGTAAGGTACCATCCAATCAATTCCGATCAAGGATCCTAAGGGGATTGAAAAATTTCAGCAAAAATTCCTAGGTATGATAAAATGTTAGCAACGTGTTAAAATCCTAATATAATATCAACAAGTTTGTAATTTAACACAAAAGCTTATTTCACATCTACGAATTATTATCAAATTGTAGATTATTCTGAGAATAGTGTTTATAAATCATTATAATTTATAAATTGGAAATAACATTAAGTAAATAAGCAGGAAGAATCCGTTCTTTTACTCTCTGTGTTAGTTCATCATAATGGTATACTGCGTGATGTGCTGGGAGGAATACTACAGAGTGGGATAAAGTTTCTTACCAGATCTACCACGATTCACGAGGTATGCAAGAATATTCTATTGTTTGCATTATTGTTTGTTTGTATTATTATGTATGATTTTCTGTTTAAGTAATTTCATTTGTTTCTGATAGTAATAGTCACCTGTTCATGATATTAGCCCCGAAGAAGGTTTTAAATAAAAACTCGAAACGTTGGCAAGTTAATAAGAAATTGCCTCTATTGACCAATTCCTCACGATTCTATTACAATTATATTGAGTGGTCAAGATTAGATCATGAATTATAGACTGTTTTGATGTTAATCAAACGTATCATGATCAACGGGAGAGTTTTTCATATCCGAATCGAATTGAGTGATTTTGCAATGATTAAAGTGTTTCATTCAGTGCCCTAACAAATACAAATTGTATTTCTGTAAACGTTATGATCCATTAACTGTAATTTTATAACCACTAATATTATAGTTGAGGGTATGTCATGTCGGAAATATTTAATTATTCGAGTTCAAATTTTAAAATATATTTGTAGCGAAGTGTAATGAATATTAACGTAGTGTTCTTTTCTAAATGATACGAGTGTGAATGTTAAATCAAGTGAACGCCCGCACATAAAAGACATTTGTGATCTGTCTCTTCAGCTATCCCTTCTCTCAGAGCCAATTCATTTAAGTTTTACAACTCCGCTTTGAGAAACGTCCTTCAAACAAAATCCTAACACGTCATTAAATTTAAGTACAAAAAAAAAAAGGAATAGCCAAAAAAAACCGCGAACAAAGGAAAATTTTATTTTATTTTCACAAACAAATGTGAAATCCTCCAACTACTCCACATACGCGTGGTCGTAAATATTCTTCCTCCAACAAACAAAACATCGACTTCTCTTTGAAGACTACTCCAAGTAAACAGTCCGCCATACGACAATCGAGTTGCGCCGCAGTCGTTCCGACTGGGCGGCA
>NNCF01127849.1:0-19889 GCA_002313205.1 Laupala kohalensis | reverse complement strand
TCTCGTCCCTACTTTTCTTTGTTTGTCTTGCACACAGTCTGAATAAATTTTGAACAACCATTAAATTACGACTTTTTTATACATTAGGTATTTATTCTTTTTTTATATTTAAGAGGACTTTTTATGTGCCCAAGAAAAATGTTCTCATTCTTTTTGGATTTTTATGTTAAGTTTATTTCATAGGACCTGAATCCTCTCTACTTAAGGTCGTTGGAATTATTATATTTCTTCTTTACAGGATTCAGAATGTGACCCTTTCTTGAACGTAACTGTGAATCCTTCAGAAGAAGATGAAGATAATGATGAAGATGAAGAGGTATAAGATTTTTATTGATATTTTATTCATTTTGTTTGTCATCATCAATCAGTAGCTTCTAATGGAATTGGAAGGTTGCATTGCAATGTTGTGCTGTGTATTCAATATTTTAATGCAATACTTGGAATATAACCTATTTTAAACATGAAATTGTACTGAGAAGCAATTTCAATCAATCTTAAGGTATTCAACTTACAGATCATTGTTTCTTCATTATATTATTCCTTCCATTAGGTGTACCAACATTTTGAAAATGCTACTTTAATGCCAAGAAATATTCCCTTCTCAGAGGATTTTGAAGAGTCTTCTTGGGTTCCAGCTATAGTATACTGCTTGTTTGACAGCATATTTATTTATGTATTAAATTAATCGTTTTCTTGCATTTGACCGGGAAATAAGAACATATATTTATATTATGCAGACGTTTCAACCTTTTTTGAGGTCATCCTCGGGGCTACAAAACAAAACAAAACATGGCATCCAACCAGCACAGATTAATTAAATACAGTTAAACAACCTTAATCATTATGTACCTAAAGTTACTCCTTAGAAACTAACATCACTCCACACAGCTCACTCTCCTAACCTTCTAAGTCTTTAGTGTACATGGTTACTACTCATCACAAAATGATCTCTCTACAAGTGTTAGTTTGTACATACATTAGCTCTATACAGAGTACCAACTAAACTAAACATACATACCATCCCTACATACAATATACACCAACTTCAAAAAAAAAAGAAAATTACCACACATTATAATTAACAAAACAACCAAAATTAAAGAATACAATTTTGATGACTTACTTAATTATTAAATATATTCACAAATGTAAATAGATGACATACTACTAACTAAGCATTCATACCAACCCCTACATTCAAAATAAAATTTATCACAATAAATATTCCCAATAGAACACACTGCTTGCTAAACATTGTACGAATTTCACCGTAAATAATTGTCTACGGGTTAGGAGAGCGAGCTGTGTGGAGTGGTGATAGTTTCAAAGGAGTTACGTTAGGTATGTAATGATTAAGGTTGTTTAACTATATTATTTTAATGAATCTGTGCTGATTGGATGCCATGTTTTGTTTTGTTTTGTAGCCCTGAGGATGAACTCAATAAAGGTTAAAACGTCTCTGCATAATATAAATGTGTGTTCTTATTTCCTGGCCAAATGCAAGAAAATCATTCATTTAATGATCACTATGGCCGATAGCTTTCCTACTTATTTATTTATTCAATACCTGATCAATTTACACAGCATTACACAAAGAGCAAATTCCCAATTGAGGTAAACAAGTTACCTGTTGATGGGCCTGGCTAACTTACACTCTAAACTTAACTCTGAAGAATAATAAAAACAATATGTAATTACTCTTATAGCAATAGTTACTATGTAGGATTCTCTAACAATAATATAATCATTAAATATTAAATGTTGACATTGTTATAAATAGATTACCATAATAACATAACCTTAAAATTTAATCTGTAATCTTTAAATATTAGACGTAATCCATGTTTTTAATTTTACTTTTGATTCATTGGAAAAATTATTAAAGCAGTATTCTGCTGTAATATAACTATTTTTGGTACTTACAGTTTTGAACATCTTAGGTAATATTGTAGGCTGTTGTTTCTTGTTTTGCTACTGGACTTAACAAAATCGTTCATGAGTTTATCATAATAAAATTGTAAAGAATGATTCTTCAACACATTTGTTGTTAAGCTTTAGTTTATCAAAAATACACTTAATTTATACTAGTGGAGGTAAAAGTATTTTTGAATTTCAGTTTTACTCCGCCCTTTTTTTCGAAAACTTTTTCAAGACATCTTTCTGTTCTCCCTGTCCGATTCAAAATCCCATACGAACATGTTGAGGCTCTCACTCCTCATTCACTCCTCACTTTCCTTCATATTCTGGTCAAGTAAGAGGAAACAATTTCCAAGCCCCATCAGAAATGGTAAGACATGACAGTTAGGGTTAATCCTGGCTCGTAAATTATTCTTTATTTATTGTAAGAAGAATAATAATTTATTTTCTTACAGTTGCAGATACAAACAATATATTCCTTGCATTAGTTTATACAACATCCAACAGTTCATACATAATACACAATTTAAATGTCCACTTATTGTCTTGCCAGGCTGACCTAACATACCGTAAACACTTGCCTTACTACAAGCAAGCAAAAATCTATATGCTCACATAAAATAGAAATAAATAATCATATGCATAATTAGGGTTGTGTGAAGTAAATACTTTTAACCAGTCCTGTCTATCAAGCAAACAATTTAATTTACTGTAGTCAATAGGGAAGTGAGAACCTTTAGAAAGACTTTCCTCAGTATCAACCACCACTGACCCAATCTCATCAAGGCTGATATCTTTAGTCCTAATGAACGTGTGGTGTAAACATGAACCACTTGTACTAGTAATTCTAGTTGCTTTGTTTATTAAAGAGCTAATCCGTTACTAGCTAGACATACTTTAAAAAATTTGGTTACTTTCTAAATAAACTTGTACATCATCTATAAAATTTAATTTTTTATATTGATGATATCTGTGTTTTCTGAGAATATTAAATTCATAATTTATTGCTCCAACTTGTTTTCAGGAGACATAGGGGATGTATTGTCTATTTAGAATGTCTGTTATGTACTTGCAACATAGTGATCCTGATGTATTTTGTCGCCGTCTTGCTTTTGCCAGCCTTTCAGTAGTAAAATGTTTACAATGCATTTTTGTTGTTGTGAGGGTTATGTCTTCTTTTCCAATAATGTTTTTTCGTGTTTTCAGGATCCCCTGGCAAGCGATGCAGCGTTCGGGGGAAGGTGGAGGAAATTGCGTGCGTCGTGCAGCGTCCCCTCCTCAGAGAAACTGTTTGAGTGTGATGAGTGCAAGAAGCGATTCCAGCATTTTCAAACTCTCAGTATCCATATCCGGACTCACACTGAAGCTACGCAAAGCAAGTGGTTCCGATGCGACTTTTGTAACAAGAGGTTTATGTGTGTTCACACTTTCAAATGTCACAAGCGTGTTCACACTGGAGAGAAACTGTACTCGTGTGGGTTGTGCCAGAAAACCTTGGATTCATTGTCCGCGCTCAAGAACCATGCTCAAAATCATACGAGAGAGAAAATGTATGCATGTGGCTATTGTGATAGAAAGTTCTTTTCTTCTTTGAATATGAAAGACCATGAAAGAACTCACAATTGATTGTCTTGAATCGTAGTTTCAGTTCACATCGCAATTGTGTGTGATTCGTAAAGGAAACCTTTGTTTTTTTCAGTCTATGTTGAGGTTTGTTTGCTACGCTCATCTTGGCGAGTTCAAGTGCATCCTATGATTAAAGACCTTATTATAGCTGAATAACATTTATTTTATGCTTTGAAGGACTGAATGTTTCAACTTAAGGTGTAAGTCCTCATCAGGTTAACTAATTAATCTTAAAGTCAAAACACTGTTTATCAAAGCACAAAATAAATGGTATTTCTCCATCAAAAGGTCGTACGTCTTAAATTATTCATAAGTAAGTATAACTTCACACAGTTGAGGCATACTCTACAAATTCCCTATTCTAGTCTTGGCTAGCAATAGTTGCACTTCTATCTGCTGGCAAGTTTCTTAAACTCACCACCACTCACTGCAGTGCTAATACACTTAGTTTGATAGAGGAAATTTTGGGAAGTAGGTATGACTCTTCAAAGTGTAGTTATTAAACTAGTGATATCTAGTACTATATATTCAAGTGTTCAGTTATAGATGAAATTGCATTATTTTTCATAATTTTGTTCAGCCATCCTCAGGAGAAGTCTTAGAATTTGTAGGAACTGCTAGTAAGAGAAGTGCTAGATATTGGTATTCACTCTCTTCTTGTTGGCGGAATAAAATATGTATCACAAAATGATCCATCCCATTCTCATTTGATCCTTAAGAAAGTGAAACAGTGAAAGTCATGGATTTTCCTTGCAGTGGCAGATTTAAGGTGGGGACTTCCAAGCTCAAGCTGTCCCCAAAAATAAGGGATTTTTATTTTCAAAATGCATATTTGGTACCTCGACCTCTAGTTCGCGTCCAGCTGTGGAAATATTTTTACAGAATATTCATTTATTAATTTGCACTAATCTTAATAACTACTAAAAGCAGCGTAAGTGATATTACTCAATTGAGAGTAGTCTAAATTATTTCTTAATATTTTAAAAGAAAATACGAGATCAGCTCTATTCCTGGGTGAATCTAAGGTAGAAATTAGAAGTCTTTGTCCAATGGTGTTATAATTATGATTGATAAATTGCATTGGTTCACCAATCCTTCTAGCAGCATATCTTAAATAAATATTATTCGTGGTTTCCTTCTTTTTTATAAGTATTTCTTCCTTCGGTTTCCAATTACATGAAGCATACATCAGTAAAGAATAAATATTAAAAAAATATCCAGTTCTAAATGTAATAATATTAGTGAATTCATTAAAAACCTTTTTATGAGTGATGTCTTTTTTCTAACTTTCAACTCCAAATATTGAATAAGTATTTAGATCNAGTGATGTCTTTTTTCTAACTTTCAACTTCAAATATTGAATAAGTGATTTAGATGAAAGTTTTGAGTCTGAAATAACAAATCTTTGATATGATCAACTACTTGTAAAGCATTTCCATTAACAGAGTATAATGCATTGGACCTGTGTGTTTTACCTAATTAGATCTAATTGAAAAACACTTATTAGCATTGTACTCTGAACCATTCTATTAACATCATTTAGTGATAAATGTGAATCATCATGGCTCTTAATAATTCTAAAAAAATTTGTATCATTAGCAAAAATAATACCTCACTATACTTAATGCTATTTTGTGCATCATTTATAAAAATTACGAGTAAAATAGACGCTAAATGATTACTTTGCCCAACATGTGATAAAACTTCAAACATTTCAGAAATAAAGCTTTTTATTTTACAAATTGCTGTCTGCTATTCTAAAAGATTCAAACCATTTCAAAAGTGTACCAGTAATGCCGTATGCGTTTCATTTTCTAATAAAGACTAATATTAACTTTGTCAAATGCTCTGACCAAGTCAGCATATACGGTTTCCACTGTAAAACCACCCACACAGCACAAAACTTCTTTAAGACATCTTAAAGACGTCTTCAAATATCTTACAAAATGTCTTCAAATGTCTTCAAAAATCTTATAATGTCTTCAAAACGTCTTGAAGATAATTGAACGTCCTGACCTAATGGAAACGATGTGAAGACATTTTGTAAGACGTATTCATGATGTTTTACAAGACGTTTCCAAGACTTTTTAAGTGAGCATTCAAATATTGTCACCCAAACCTCACCAACGTCCTGCTGAATTTATGAAATATAAATTGGATATTTGATTAAGTTAATGAAAGGGAATAAAAACTCATGAAGCAATAATTTTTCCTTTATTGCAAAATATGAATACAAAAAATATTATTATAATTGTATTGTCATTAGTCCAGTTAAACAAGAGGCATTAGAAATTAACATGTTATTATTCAGTATTTTTAGAACTGGTTTTTGATACCTGTCATCTCCTGGCATAATTTTAATATGCCTGGGGAAAAAAAATGCAATCATTACTCGCAGCTGTGAAATACGTGAATCCACAGTAGGACATGAGATACAGCCTCTGTCCGTGAAGCGATAAGACAATTTAACAACAAATAAAAAAAAGAAAGTAAAGGGGTGTGGTTAGAAAATATTTCTATTTCGCTTCTATGAGTTTTCCTGTAAAGAAATTTGCGGTGCACTTCCCAAAATTATTGTTCCTTTAAGTTTAATAAATACATTTATTACCCCAAAGAATTCAAGTGCAATAAATATAAACTAAATTGTTGAGGCCAGAACATCTATAAATTTTCACTTTTGTATTTGAATATACTGACAAAACATAAAGCGCACAGAGACAGCTTCACATGTAAAAAACTGCACGTGAGGTCCCAACATTAATTCACTACTTTGAAGGGTTTCTGAATCCAGGCCACAGTTTTTTAAAGAAACTTTTTGACATAATTTATAACAATATTCTTAATCTTTCAATTCACTAGAGCAAGTAAGCAGAAAGTAAAACATACCTTCAAATGGTATTCCAGAAAGATGAAAAACTACTGCTAACACTGGCAAATTGTGTGGAAGTTGGTGTCTGTTCGATTCATGAATGGATACAAAACGCTATCATTAGTTGAGAAAGACATATAAATAAATTCTTTCTTAGTGATAGAGGTATGAGTTACTGACCTCGGTGAGCTATTACACTCTTCTTCTAGACAGGTCAGGAAATGTTTTTGATGTATAATCTAAAAATAAACTATGAACAATTAGTAATTTTTATTCTACACATGTAAATTTTTTTAAAATTTAGACCAGTATATACAATGTAAAATGCATAAAGCAAGCAATACATCATACCCTATAGAGGAGATCAAATCTCCTGTACATAGGACTAGTCAGGAAAGCCAATAGTATTAAAAATTTATTTTGTGGGAAACCAAGATATAGCAAACATTAAATACAAATAATAGTTATAATTTTCATATAATTTCTTATAATTAAAAAACAACAATTAACATCTTTTATTTCTGATCCATGACAATAGTTTCTAATATTTTAAATTTATTCTTCGGTCACTCAACACCTTTAAATCATTACTTAGAGCATTAAACTTTTTAAGAGCTTCAATTGCACTGTTTTTATGAGTTTTTTTTTTTTTTGATCACAGGAAGGGGTATGCTTTTTATATGAGTAATGCTACTAGATTCTAAAAAGTCTATACTGACAAAAAAAAATTCAATAACTAGGGAAGAGCTTCAGTTTACTTGCATGTCACGCTGCGTGTCCAATCTATTTTTCACAAGTACCAGTATATCATAAAATAACATTTTTCACTTAAATCTTCACTGTTTTCATTGCATACGACTCTTTAACCTGAATTCACCATATTCTGGCACTACATCAGATTGTCTTGTTATCATATGAATCCATTATAGATCACGTTGATTTTTGCATGCATCTAATTCTTTCATTGTGTACATAAATATTTCAATATGTAGAACATTGTCTCACTGTTTAACTCGTAATGCAATTCATCACCATGAAACACTTACTCTGCAAGTACCAAGACCTCCCTTTGTGCCTATCAGCGTCAGTGTACCCGTTTTCTATATTCTCCTTTGGCCAGTGCCTTGCACCCTCTTTCCATTTTCTTAGCTAAATCCCAGTTTCTCGGCTAAGCATGCCACTACCTGGGTTAGTTTACTGACTTTTTCTTCTCGTCACAATCTCATTTTTTGTTATGTCTTAATAAAAATATCTTCTATCTCTTCTTTTCTTATAATTTTGTTTCATCCTCTGCCAACTGTCTTCTACCTAACTTCTGTCTTATTCGCTTTGCGTATTAACATTATATCCGTAATATATTTCTCAAATATTTTGTCCCGCGCCTCCGTTGCAATGTATCTGTCCCATCTGCCATCATTAAAAATTCTGTATTTCTTCCATATTTCTCTAATCCAAGTAGCTCGCTCTGGGCCGAGTATTTTGCAGTTATGTAACGCGTGGTCCATTGTGTCTATTTCTTCATGGCATGTACAAAGGTATGAATCTGTTTGAATCCGTTAGTTCTAACCTATACCAATAACACATTGAAATCACCGTGACCGGTTAAAACTTCCATCATTGAAGGTGTCGGTTGGAGCCATTTTTTATTCTTATATCCGTATGTTACATTGGGTATTAATTAGTTTGTAAGTCTGCCTTCCATTGCCTTGTATTTGCCAATGCCTTTGCCAACATTGCACAAGTGCTCTCGTTATTTTCCCCTCTCCATCCAAAAGTGTATTTCGTTGTATCTTCTCTTCTCCACCTTGAATTTCTCCCGTTCTCTTCCGTTTGTATCTGAGGAAGCGCTTTTCAATTTCTAAGTCTATTTGTATCTGTCCTAGGATTATTTGTAAAGCTTTTCTTGATGTACTTGTATATGCGACGCTCCAGTATATTAAACATTTTCTTTGTAAACTTGTAAGTCGCCGAGACATTTGTACCAATTTTGATCATTCGTATCTCATGGGCCGAAGAAAAAATTTTGATTCATTTATGATTAATATCAAAAAAATTAAATTATTGTCGACTTAANATTCATTTATGATTAATTTCAAAAAAAATTAAATTATTGTCGACTAATATTAAGTGAGGTGTGGATTTTTTTATGACAAAATTACACACTGTGATATACCAGTTTATTCAATAATTTTAAGTGTAACAATGAATACAGAGTAGGAGGTAAAGTAGTATATACTGAAAATTGTTTAAAAATGAAAGAGAAAACTTAAAATGCAAACCGCAGATTTTTAGTTTTAGAAATTAAGTTAAATAATGTTATTTTTGATGTGTGCAGTACATACTGTTTACATACTTATTCTGAATTTAATATTGTGTTCGAATTGGAAAACCTGCTATAAAAGTTTGTATCCAACAAAATTTTTATGGGAGATGTTAATATGTGTATTAAAAAAACTGAAGTAGAAACTTATTTTTCATTAGCATTTAATAATGGCTTTTCATGTTTTATGGACTGCAGATTCATTATCTTGTATTGATCATATGTTTATTTGACATGAGAACATTCAGGGTTTTTTTTACATAGAAATTACACGTCACAGCCTTATAGGTTTACCTTTGGTACAAGAAAATAAAATTGCAGTTGATAACCCTTAATTGCCTTAAATAAAATGTATGAATAAATTAATTTTGAAGACTTGAAAGAATATTTAGCAGCTAGTGATTGGTGCAGTGTTTTTAATTGTAAGGAAGTGAATCACACCGTTGACAAATTTTATAATATTTTATATAAGGGTTTAAGTCTAAATAAGTACGTTACTACCATAACACCAAAAGTTTAAAAAGCCAAACAAAAGAGTCCGTGGATTAATAATACATTTTTACTAAAGAAAATTGAAAAACAGAAAAGTCTTTTCAACCAAAAAAAGAAAAAAAAGAGAGACCCAATGATTTAAATTTAATTAACTGTTGTAATAACTTTAAGAACTCTCTAGATACAAGAATAAGTCTAGCAAAAAACAGATACTATACTAATATATTTAATACGTGTGAAGGAAAGATCGCCGAAAAGTGGAGGATAATTATCAGATTCACTGATAAAAGAGATTAGCAACTGATTAGTATAATAGACAATCCGGGGAATAGTGTAGATGAACCACAGCAGATAGCAACTCTACAGATGTTGTGTAAATGTATGGCCCAGCAACATGCAAGGAGACTTGGTCATTGGTCTGGCTTTAATAATGTAATTATTCTAGACACCGAGGCTGTATACAGGAAACTGCTAATTAAAGAAATGATTTATATCACAAACAAAGAAGATAATGCATGTAATCTAAAATCTGACACTGAGAACTTGAGTAGGATATATATTAATATTATCAATAATAAGTCATAAGATGTAATAACTCGGTAGAGTATGTTGAGTATATGACCAGCAAAAATATAAGGATATCATTTAATAGTAACTGTACACTATAGTAAGAATATCTATGTATTATCGTAAATGTATAAATTAATATTTTAGGATTATGGTATTGTATTGTAGCACTGTATGGTTGACTAACTCACACGATGCAGCATATTGAGTCACGGGTGTCACTGGTGTAAACAAGGGTTGAGTGAGACGAAGGCACCATTTATAACGAGGGGAGCAGAGACGACAAGGACTTGCAATAGCATCATGCACATTAGTTAACCAAGATTCTTTTTCTTTAGTATTTATGTATTTAGGACAATGTTATGAATGGTGAATACAAACTTATTTTATTTTAGGACCTAAACTCCTTAATTTATCTACTGGTTAATTGTAATTGATTCATTGTAGAGACATCTTCATTTATTTTGGCAGAGAATTATACAGAAGTACTGTGTCTTACAACTTTTTTTTTTTTTTTGGTTGCGAAGGGTTGTTTGAACACTAGAAAGGTTGAATATTATCATTATTATTAAATGTTATACTGTGGAACAAGATATTCAGTCTTCCGTAAAGATGCAATCAACACTGGCTGGAATAAAATCAGAGAAAATTAAAATTTATTCCAGAAACAGAATATGTCATTTATATTCAAACAGGACTTCTCTACTCTAAAAATTGTATGGAAACTTTTGTGACCCCAGGCCGTATATTCTTCAATGATAGCATGAATAACTCCATCTAACTGCAATTAATAAGTTGGAAGCTGTAAGAAGAGTCCAGGGAGGCATATCAGTAGGTTCAACTTTACAGGAAGAGAATTTATCAGTTGCGTAACTTGCACATGGACATTACTAGGAGGCTCCCACTAGAAGTGATAAGGAGGCCTAGTTTATGGTTTTTAACTGTTTGTTTGAAGAATTTATTATTTAAAAAATGATGATTAAAAAAACAATATTATTTTACATAATCTAGTCATAATTAATCAACCAACTTTTTGGGGGGGGGATACAATTTTCTATATTTTTCTTATTTTATTTTTTCATTATTAACAATTGGGAAGGTTTTCATGCCCTGGAAATTCAAAATGTAAATATTATGAAATTAAATTACTAAACAGTTAATATGATATGTATTTTTTACTTAAAAATTAATAAAATATACATCCTAATTTATCCACAATAAAAGACAGATAATACAGCTAATAAAGAACCCCGAGCTACATCTTGACCCCGGTTCCGATTTGGTTAGTTACGCCAATGGTAATAATTTATTAAGGCAAATAGATTGTTACTATGATGTTGGGCAAATCATATTGCAATCAATAATTGTAATAAGAATGACTAGTACACATACAAATACCAACAATAAATTAATATTAAATACATTTAGCAAGGTTAATTTAACTTAGCCAAAATTCATTGCGAAGCAAATGGTCGATTTAAAATGGAATATGTTTAACTAATATTTGTTTCAATAAATTTAACTTCCCTTTAAGTAATAAGAAAAAACACTAAATGACGTGAAATGTTTAAACAACATTTCGAGAAATACTTGTTACACTTCTATTTTTCACACGTTTTTCCACATAACACCCTATTTTTCAGACGTTTTCAACCCTGTCATACAAGCGATGCTGCGAGGTTGGTACTAAGTTCCATGTTAGGTTCTTGTTGTGTTGTAGCATCAATAAGGAGCGGAGGTGTGACATTTACTAATTAGAGATATAACTTGAGAGAATATTTGTTTTGTGACTCAATGCTTTGAGCAGGAAATTCTGAAGAATTGTCGGGGACCCAGTTGCTCTGGATCTCTGTAAAGGCTAAAGAAATTTCCGAATACATTTCCACTTAAGTTCAAATTTTTCTCTCTAATACTTTGTACGTATGTGCTTAAATCCATGTAAATGTTGTTGCGGATAAAATAGACCGATCTCCCCTGGAGCTCTGAATAAAAGGTTATATGTGTGTGGTAAGTAATTTAATATACATCTTCTATTATTGAATGCGTATTTTGTTAGGTTATGTAAGGTACAATGGTCATTTATATTGTCTGGTAAACAATATTATTACGAAACGCCGTAATGTTGCGTGAAATCTTGGAAAAGGTTTCATGTTGTGTGGCACCTAATTATGATATTGTTATTCAAGATATGGACGTTTGATATATAATTAGTTTTGTTCTAGAAATGTCTAAAATTATCTCCACTCCCCAAGATGGTAGTTTTGAAGAAAGCTGTTGAACTCTGTGAGAATAATAGAGAAAAAGGACTTTGATATTCCTAATGTAGAAGTAATTTCTGTCATTGATTGTGAAGAGATGACCTCAACTGCTCAAGTATCAAGTGAAGTGAATGTGTGCGCTCCTGACAACTCCTTGGATACAGTTTTAATAAATTCTAATGCATCTGTTCCATACCCTTTTAAGGAGGAGGGTCAAGAATGTATGAATGATAGTGGAACTTCATTTTGCTTTGTTGGAATAAAAATGAAAGAACCTGATGATTATGAAAGTGAAAGTGAATCTTTTACAAATTCAGAAACAAAATATTCTTCTGTGATATATCCCAGTAACCATGAAAGTCAATGTAATGTAGATGATCAATATTTAGAGGGAGCACTGAGCAACACATCTTGTATTAAATTAAAAATGGAATGTGAAGAAGACTTTACAAATTGTAAATCAGATTTTCAGACAAATGATGTGTCAGTGACAATAGACATGAACAAGAAGTGTGACATCAGGTCAGTGGTACGTGGGTGTGACATGGGACATTCAAGTAATGAGTTCATAAGAGGAATTGAGTGTCAAGAATATCCCATCTTGGGGGTGAAGGATGAAGAAGAAACAATTGACAAGCCAATTGCAGTGAACAAAAGAAATTCAGGTGAGAATTTTTTTCTATATTTATTTTGCTTTGTATCTATACTGTGGTAATTTCTTACTCATTTTATAAACTTTTGGTATAAATATATTTTGTGGAACTATGGAAAGAATTTGCTTGACATGTTATAATTTTATTTTATTGTTACCTTGTATTGGTCTTTTACGTGATGTTCCGGTGAACAAGAAGTACGAGAGAACTTAAATGTGAATTTCTATAGTCTAAATTTGTGGTTTATCTCTGAGGGGACACAGTGTCAGAAAAATAGAGAACTATGTAATCGTGGTGTACAAAAATGTAATAATCAGCTCTCTAGGGAAACAAGAATTGTTTTGAATTACCAACCTTAGAAAGTTTTAGTTCAAATACATCGTACAGATACACAAAATTGAAAGAAATACCTTATATGTTTGAGTCATTCCATGTCAAGTCAACACACTGAATTAGACTTGATGTCTCAGATTTTCATGATTTTTGGTACCAATCAATATACCATAGGCTTATAAAAAAATTCCGAATTTCAGTTGTGTAGCACAATTATTTGTGAAGTAATTAACTTTTGAAGGTTACATGTTTTGACTCCTTTAATTACCTGTAAGCTGACAACCAGTGATGATAGAAATTCGGGAATGGTCTCATTTTAATTCTACTAAATTGAGCTTTAATACAATATGCTACAAGATAGGGGTTACAATTTAATTCTTTTTTAATTTTTAAGTTATTTTCAAAATTTGAATTTTTTAAAAAGTGTAATTTTAAAAATTTCAAAAACTTATCAGAATTAGTGTGTATAGTCTAAATACATATAGCAAAATTTCTACGATGGGATTGCAATGGGATCAGGATATGCAGGGCTTCAGAAATAAACATATTTAGTGAAAAATACCAGAATTTGTACCCTTTCAGAAAATTGTGAATAATTCATAGAACGAGCAACATATTTCAAAGAAACAAGCAGTGGCTATAACTTTTACTTTCATTTTTAAATGAAGAAAGGTTACATAGACATTTACTATTAAAAACCTAATATTGACATAAGTAAAGTTAAGGTTTAAAAAATCAGTACTTCAATAATCTTTGTTATTCCTTACATCAGGATGTCAATTGTTGGGAGATACCCACACGTTTGTTCACTTCGCTGTCTGGTAAATTGTATGTTCGGCCAGTTTGTGTGATGGGGTTCACTTTGCATGTCACATCTGGAAAAGGAATCCACAGTGTATCAGGTGCTGTGGGATATGTAAATGAGGGTGATGGACCTGAAGGGTGGAGGACTGTAACTTCCACTTTACTGGAATCTTCATCTTTAACCAGAACATAACTCAACCACCAAGTGTCACCATAGATTGAAGTAACATACCACTAATATTTGCAAATACTATCTGCTGTATGTCATTTACAACAGGAAATATACTTGAAACCACTTAAGAAGACAGTTATTTCACATTTACTTTGGTTCCACACCTGAGAGATATGAAGGTATGACATTTCTGGGTACCTGATATTGTTAATGTTGTACTGTATTGGTTGTCCAGTTGGTCCATAGTTGTAATGTATTCTTCAAGGGTAACAAATTTTAATTCTATTTTAGATGTGTTCTGATGTGACCAGTCAAACAGTTTCCTAGCATGGGGTTTTTGTAGACTCTCTCTGGCTGCTAGTCTTTTTACTGTGAGCCCTATCCCATCGCACGGACCCTTTCCATGTGCTTTTACTGCAATACACCATTCAGCCTCAGCTCCAGAATCTTGCTTCTTAATAATTTTTGTATTGGGTTGCAGAACCATCCGAAAAATGAAAGATATTTTGGGGAAGTCTTTGTAACTTACATTTCAGATATTCCATCAACTTCTCTTGGAACAGATACAAGCCAGTAGTGCTGTGGTTGAGGTAGTCTGATATTATTACAAAATTGAAATGTTTGATCTCTTCTTCTTTAAAATACACCTCAAAGGGGTGAAAGGTGAATATTTGATTAATGGTATGATTGTGCCTCATCGTGCAAAATTAAAGAATAATTCTCGGAAAAGTTGCAAATAACATCCACTTCACATTCCGGGAGATTTTCTTTGGTATATCTTAGAAATGCACTTCACAAACATTCATGACCAAATCAGTCCTATTGATGAGAATGAAATATTGCAGAGTTATTTGACCTTCCAGTCTGGCGAGTGAGTGCGTGCCACACATCTAAGTCCGATTTCCATAATGCAAATAAGGGTTAATGGTGGTAAATGGTTTTGTAACTCAGACTAACGTTTTTTTTTTCTTGAAGCTGTCTCAACCAACCTGTCCACATAGCTTTTGCAATACACAGAATTTATTTCATTCAAGTAACTTTCATCACGAATTTTGATTATGATAAAAAATTAGATGACATAATGAGGAAATAATTTTGAAAACAGACTAGAATTTATGTTAGGAATAATGATTTGTTGCGGTCTCTAAACAATATGAACAAGTTGTTTGTAAAGATTAGTTTATTGTTTGTACAGTATAATAAAATTAATTGGGGAAATAATAACCGAACGTAGCAACAAGAATCTGCATTGAATTGTGCTGAAATGTTAGAAAATGATCCTTGTTTGCCCATTATATTATAAGGCAGTTCAAAAAATAATCTCTTACAGACCAAAACTTAAAAAGATCAACATGTGTATTGGTACAGAACTGAAAAATGGTAATAAAGACAAATAATGCACCAAATATCAATGTACTCTACTTACTAATAGGAAAAATTAGTTAGATTGATAAGAAAAGTGCGATAAAGATGAATAAATTTTGAAAGAGTATGTAAATAATACTTGCATTGCAAGTGATGTGAAATAAAGAAAGGCGAGTGAGCGCGTGCTGCACTCAGTGGAGGCGTTACTCGAGATTCACTTTTCACAAGGCACCAGACATCTGACAATGAAGGAAAAATGTCGCTTAATTGGCGCATTGTAGCGGTGATATAACCAGCTGACATTAATTCGGAGGAGATGCCCAATAAGTTCCCAGAATCCTAGGAAAATCATAAATAAATAAAAAAAAGTGTATTGTCACGAAAGTGATAGAATTTGCGTATGACCACGTGGAGGACAATAAATAATTTTACTCTCCGGAAGCATGCAAAAGACCATCCCAGCAATTCTGATAAAGGGCTCTATGGCAGAGGCGGATTGGAGATTTCAGCAATTTCCCAGATAAGAAAAAATAGGTAGCTTGGTGTTTTAATATTAAAAGAATATCAAACAAAAATTGTATTTAACACCAAAACTTTATTCATTAGTACGTATTATTATTAATATTACACAAAATTTAAGATTTATTGTTTTAATAGACAGCACCCCTAGACATAAGTTTAGAGAGCCTGTATAAAAAATCAGCTTCTAGCAGAAGGAAAACCGAAGAAAAACCTGGGCCAGGATGAGGCTACAAAATTAATGTATACAACTGTGCCAACGTTGAATACATATGAAACTAAACTAATATGTATCAAAAGACACAACACACGCATGCATGAAAATAGTTTTAAAATTGTTACAAGTTTTTTTGAAAGTACTACAGTAATGGATTTAACTTTTATTAAAATACATCATGGATTTCTTTTATTAAAATAAATAAATCCTTCTTTTACATTGTAAAAGCACTGGTGCAGGAGGTAGTTTTTAACCGTGGATTTGAAGATATTAAATTTAATAATATTTTATATATTTTTGGACAGGGAATTATATAGAACGATTCCTGAATGATGCGATTTTTTTTGGAAAAGAGTGGTTGTTACTCTAGGATGATTGATATTATTCCTATTGCGAGTATTGTGTTTGTGAACGAGACAGTTGTGTGTGAAGTAAGGGTGGCACTTCAGTATTTCAGTCTTAACAAACCTAACCGTTTCATAAATATATATGCTGAAAAGTTTTAAAACATTTAATTCCTTAAATATAGGTTAGCAAGTGTTTCGGGGGCGATATTTACAAATTATCCGGACTATCTTCTTCTGAATACTTAAAGTTTGGATGCTATGGACAAAAATGCCCCAGAAGATAATGTAATTTAACCGGGAGTAAACGTTTGCAAAATATATGCAACGGGAAATGTGTGTTCTTTCTGCGTTAATTTAGATTTGGAATGTGTAACACGATTTGTTTAATTGAGAGTTAAGATTATCAATGTGACAATTCCATTTAAATTTGTCTTGAATATGGAGACTTTAGAACTTACGAATACAAATATCTTAGTTGAGTTCCGTGTTATGAAACAAAAACTAGGGTAAATATTTTGTGACNATACAAATATCTTATTTGAGTTCCGTGTTATGAAACAAAAACCTAGGGTAAATATTTTGTGATATAGTTTTTAAATGACATAGACACTGTTTTGTCAGTGTCTACAGTAAGACGATGTGCATGGAGCCAAGCCGAGAAGTTAGACATAACTGTTTGCACGTTGGCAGATTTACGTAGTAAATTAGTGTCTCCTGAAAAAAAAACATTTTGCAACCTGATGTCGAGGGTGACATGTTCACATACAATAAAAAGAGTACAGGACCGAGAGTTGAACCTTGGGGAACTCTGCAAGCAAGTGACTTTTGTATCTGAGAAGGTGTTAGAGGTATGATCTGAGGTCGATGGGTGTTACAGGATGGTGGCATAGAACAGAGAAAATGTTCCAGAATCGTTAAAGAGGCTAAGGCTAAACTAAAAGGGCCGTAATGCCATAACATAAATATGTCGTGGATGGCTCTTTTCATGACGCAGCGGGTGCTGCCCTCTACAGAGCTTGGAAATGCGATAGTCAGCGGGAGGGAGAAAGGACACTCAGACACACGCTCCAAAACACTTCGTGCAGTTAGGCAGCAAACTTAGCTGTTTTTGTTACTCAGCACCTATTTGTTAATAGTAAAAATGTTAAAACGAGCATTGTTGTTTGAATGGACGTATCATATGATCGATAAAAATAAATGAAAAATCCTGCACCCTCGGAGATTCTTACCCTGGACCTTTTGAATGTATAACACGCTTTTTACCTATGGACCACCAACCCTACGTACTAAACAATGTTTTAAGCATCATTCACAAAGTAAGTATTCCACATGTGATAAAATTGTTGTACTAAGAAAAGAGACAATGGTATGTGACGTATTCATCCGATAATACATCTAATCTGTGAATTTCATTAAAATCGTTAGAGCCATTCAGAGAAATCTTTTTGATAAATACATAGTTACATAGGTACATACAATTATTCCTTGCTTAATAGTATAGGATAGGATAGGATAATACTCTCCTACCCCATGTTTAGAGGAGAAGAAATGACATGATGTGATTGTGGCATCAGACAATCATCACATTTATGCAACAGTGGAATTAGAAGTGAAGACCAACGTGGCCATGTCATGTATCTTGGTTGTCTTATGGTTACTCCGTTATGAAGTGAAATGTCGATGAGTCAGATGATTGTCTCCATGATATAGAAATGTTGAGAATGTCAAGCATAATGCTACCAAATTAACCATGCATTATATCTTCTAAAAGTCTTGTGATCATATATACACTACTTCCTAAGAAATAATCAACTACTTCCTAAGATATAATTTCTTTTTGTAATTTCCTTTCTCTTATAAAAATATTTCAAACTTTCATATGCCTTTTTTCTTATAATGTTTTATGGTGTATCAAATCAAAAGTTTGTGATAAAGGGATAATCTTCTATAAATGACCAAAACAAAAAATTCTCAGCCTTTGAGAAAAATGTCAAATTTTGTTTATTTCTTGTAGAATGAAATTTAAAAAATTAGGAATAAACTTAATAAAAATACAGTTAAAAAATAGCATCCAATTTTTTACCTTTTAGGATAATTATGTAACCTCGTGGATCGGAAGAAAGCAAAATACTTGTTGCAAGAATTACTAATTTAACCCTTTTAATTGGAAATGTTTTGCTTTCACTCACCCTGGGATCCCAGTGCCGTCTGTGTTGGGATTCTGTTTGTACTAGCGAATTATCTCTTCTGCTTCATTTTTAAATGTCAAAGCTAGGCAGTTTTGAGGCCCTCATAGAATCACTCATTAGAGACAGTAGTACTTCACATATAGTTCAAACAGCTATGTTATATTAAAATGTTGTTTCAGAGGTACAATAATAGTTAACCAGTGAACGAAGTTTAATAAATATTGTGAGAATAGTGTGCGTTTTCTATCAATTAATTTAGCATGGTCTTGTTTGGGATTTCACTTTTTTAATCTTTATCTAGAAAAGAACTGTTTATACAAATGCTAGAAATTTATTCGAAATATTCTCTGGTATTTTGAAGTATTAAAACCCTATAAACATAAATATAAACATTATGTGATATGAAAAAAGATATTGGATGAAGGATAGTAAAATTACATTAGGTTATTTGAGAATACAATAACAAATGTGATAACTTTGCACTTGTATCAAGTGAACTAAATGCTGAGTCAAGTGAACTTGCATTTCTAAGAGACAGGCATACTGGCAGGTTAATATGTTTACTTTTTATTTATTTCAAATTTCAATAAAAATGTCATTATGAATAATAGTAATATCTTCTTCTTTTTTTAATTTTAAATTTTAGACAAGTTTTAGCAAATATTATAACAAAATAATATTTAAAATAAAATAATCGACAATGTTAATAATTTTGAGTTTTGTCTTCTCAGAATTTTATCGATGTGTTCTTTAAATTGTTCTTTATGAGTTGATTTTGATGACATTGTTAAGTATTCTCTATTGGAAGTATCTTCAAAAACATTCATTTTTTATACTTAATTTTTTACTATAATTTTAAAAAAAATAGTTGTTATTATTATAATAAATATAATGGTTTTTCATAAATATTAAAACAAAATTAATATTTTAAGACATGGTACATGTCCTGAGTGATGAAATTCAGTTTATGGAAGTATTTTCACATTTTTGTTTTTCTCAGCATAGTTTAATATTTAAGATTTTTTTTTCCTTTAAATTTCTTCTTTTTTTCTGTATGGTTTACATACTGTCACTTTAAAAGAATTAAAAGGGTTTACTGTCACATTGAAAGTTAGAAAATTTGAAAAGATTTTTATCATTTCATCCATACACTTGTAGTAAGAATTAGAAATATTCTTTCTCAAACTATTTTCATACACATAATAGTGTACGAGTATGTAATTTAATAAAAATGTGTAAAA
>NNCF01127848.1:0-20691 GCA_002313205.1 Laupala kohalensis | reverse complement strand
AACAAACTACTGTAAAATTATCTCCCCAGGACTAAACAAATTGACATTTATGAAATAGTTGAAAAATCTCAGGAGGCAGGAGGACTTCTGAGTAAAACAAAATCACTCTAAGTAATTGCCATTTAGTAATTCTGTGTAATAAAAATTCTCTTAAAATAGGGCAATTAAAACAATATCAACATCCTTTAACTTCGAGCCAATAGCTTATGTAGGTTAGTTTATACCTGAAAGAAAGAATTCTTTACCTTCCTTCCTGCTCCCGCAAATGCACATTTTGCCGATGCGAAAACGTCAACACCTTAAGGTCGTGGTCAACGCATTATCACTGCGTAAATTCTTAATTATATTCTAACAATCTCAACGTCCTATCTTTATCCCGAAAATTACTTGACTCACAAATCTAACCACCTGTGTTCTCGTCGGTTCTCGGTCAGGACTTCGAACCCCGGCCGTCGGCCCAAATTATGTTTCGAAATGAACCTACAGGTGTCGTATCAGTTAACCCTTGGACCTGGCACACGTCTCTTGTGTTCAGGTGTGCCACGCGCTTGCGCAGTTCGTCAGAATTGACGTTCCCGCCTTGAAGATTATTAATTATTCTTCAGTAACCTGTCGTCCCGAGACGGCAGAGAGATTAATTCTTCTTCAACAATAGGTGTATATTTTTTATTGGAGTGATCTTTTTTGCATTCATTCTTGTGAAAACACTTGCTTCAGATCAGGCGCTGCGTCGAGAAGCTGAATCTTCAAGCTAACTTTCTGTGTGTTTTGTGTGAACATGAGACAAATAGCTAACCTTAGAGATTATTTCTTCACAAAGTCGACATCACTGCATGAAGCTGTTCGCCTGGTGGACGACGCGTATAGTCCTCTCAATTTGCGCAACAAATATGATATATGCATTTCATCGCAGCAAGAACATCTGAACCAGCTTGTGACCAGATGGTCAAGCAAGGCACTCCATGGCCGGCATCCTGCTGAACTCAACCACGAATTTGTCGACAAGGAAGCGTCGAACAAGTGGCTCACAAATGCGGATCTGTTTGTGGAAACTGAGGGTTTCATGCTAGTGATCCAAGATCAGGTCATTGCAACTAACTACTACAGGAGGGCCATACTGAAGGAGCAAAATGTTGAAGACATCTGCAGGAAGTGCAAAGAACCCAGAGAGACGATTCAGCATATAACATCTGGCTGTAGGATGCTGGCGCCAACGAGCTACCTCAACCGTCATCATCAAGTAGCCAAAATTGTGCATCAAGCCATCGGCCAAAGGTGCCAACTGCATGAGGACCAAACACCTTACTATAGATACGAGGCTGCTGCGGTTATTGAAAACGCGACTCATCAACTATATTGGAACAGAAGCGTAATAACTGACAAACCAATACTCTGCAACAGGCCGGATATTATTCTGATTGACCGCTCCTCATCTACCACATATCTTATAGACGTACCATCCCGAGCTCCTACAACCTGCAGAAAACCTGGAACGACAAAATCAAGAAATATGTCGCTCTTGCGGAGGAAATAAAAACAATGTGTCGTCAAAGAGAATTATTTATAGTACCGATCGTCATCTCGGCAACTGGACTAATCCCTAAGAAGCTCAAAAGTAGCCTGGAACAGATAGGTCTATCACCTTTCCTGTACATCAAGCTGCAAAAATCGGTCATCCTTAGTACCTGTAGCCTGACCAGAGCATTTCTTTGGTTACATTAGTGTTTGAGTTGACTTGTCTTTTAGGACCGTCCACTCAAAGAAATCCAGCAAATATTTCTGTGAATTACAGAGAAAATAATAATATTAATAATAATAAGTAGTAGTGGTAGAAAATAAAGATGATCCACTAATTATGGAAGTGTTAAAAATCCAACGAGAGGCTGGAAGTAATAAAAATGACATAAGAAATATGTATGAATCACAAAATAGTCAACTAGAGAATATCTCCCTGAATATAGAAAAACAAATGGTTAAAGCTGATATGTAGAAACTTTCTTAAGAAAACCTGATAAAGAGTTTGAGTGACAAGGAATTACATGGACAATATCTAAAGCGAATAAATGAACCTAATGCAGATACGAAAGGAACTGATGGATGACTGAGACGAGGGAACTTGAAACCAGAGACCAAAGCAATGATCATTGCAGCGCAAGATCAAACCCTTAGAACCAGGTGTTATAAGAAACATGTATTGAAAATCACAGCTGATGAAAAATGTAGATTATGCCAGACACACTCAGAAACAATTGACCATACAGTTTCTGGATCCCTCAGCTAGCTAAGCATGATACATAAAGAGCCATGAAAAATTTTGCAATTACTTTCACTGGAAGAAGTGCAGAAATCTAGGTTTGCCAACCTCAGAGGTGTAATATAAACATGAGCCAGGGGAAGTATCAATCACTGGGGAAATCACGACACTTCTCAATTAACAAATCCACACCGACAGATGCATCCCAGCCAATAAACCTTATATTGTAGTTAAGAGCATGAAAAACAAAACCTGCTTGCTGATTGATTTAGAAGTGCCANTGCATGCTGATTGACGTAGAAGTGCCAACTGATAAAAAGATTTATCGCAGAAAGAAGCAGAGAAGCTACTAAAATACAAAGATTTGACTATCAAAATTAGTAGAATGTGGGGAGATAAAACAAAGATTATCCCTGTCATTGTAGGACACATGAAAATATTTTGGTGCTCTTTTTCGAAATCACCATGCAAGCAGGAAATTTAGGGCACAAACAACTTACTAGAAATAATATTTCTGTCCTACACTTATTAGGCCTGACATTTTTGTGCTGGTGTGTACCTTTTATTCTAAAGTAAATACTTTGATTTGAAATATGTTTGTACCGGTGCATTTATTGTACATTCCCCCCAAAATAACGTTACAGAATAATGATAATAGTTTTAACTATATGGTGGTTTAATATGGATCCATATGTTCAAATAGGCTAAAAAAGAAGGCAGAGGAAAATTTGATCATATTTAATGTTTTTAAAAGACTAATAAAAGTAGTTCCTAACTGATTTCTCTCTCTCTCTCTCTCTGTCTCAAGTTCCAAATGTTTGCTTCAAACTGTCTAAGTGTCTATGCTCTCACACCGTCAGGTTATCCAGATAAGCAGTTATACTTTGACGACAGAACTAGCTCATTTTCTGTGTAATTGGATGACGTGGACAACAAACGACAGGATTTCAAAACAGCTATTTACAGTTTGTCTACATAAATTATCCATAACAATAAACCCTTGAAGTATGAATTTAAGCTCGGTAAAGAAAAAAAATTTCCAACAAATGTTTTTTTAAAATTGCATGTCATTTTTCAAAATTTTTCCATGAAAATATTTGCTGGTAGATCACATTTATTTTATTTTAGATTACTTAATATCTCAGTGTTCAGAAAATTTAAAACATACATAAACGAATGTAGTAATCCAATATTCCTTAAATAGTGAAATAAAAATTTATCATCAAATCTATATTTACAACTTGAAAGAAAATGTTAGCAGGAAAGTAAACACATTTGTAATTAAAAAAGGCCGTATTTAATTAAGAACATTTAATCATTTTTATAACTTGTTTGATGCTGTTTCATCACATAGCTTACCTGGCTGATATCTCAGAGTCTACCAATGAGACATTGTGCACCAAGTATCTGATGCAATGAACCGTACAATTAGAGGACCGCTCATTGGTGAATAAATAGCTGCTGCGATTTAACCAATGCCAGGCCATGCTATACTGTTATCATTATCTCTGTTATGTTTATGTTTGTTGTAGAACGCGTTGCGTAATAATATAATTTCATCACATTTTTTGCAACATTTCTCAAAACAAGCACACTTTGTCACAAAAAAAATTAGTTTTAAAATAAAACGTCATACGATTCTCGAAACCTTTGTTTTAGCTACCGTTGAAACCTTTCGCAGTAATTGTTCCTTGGACAACGCTTTCAGCATCCACGTGTTCTTTTAATTCTTTTAGTCACTGCGTGTGTTTTAGCATCTTCCAAACTGACTGCTGAAAAAGAAAATTAAATTACTTAAATATTTTCAAATGGTTTGACCCCTTAATATTTTGATGTTCCGTATGGTTACATTCTCGACACAAGACATGAATACTCATATTATACTTCATAGTAATTATAAAGAGAATTACTTTGTATTTAATAATAAGTCAATGAGGAAAATTATTTATCAAACATGAATCCAACGCCGCCTAGGCTGTACAACGAGGAATTTGGAGATTCACATCACAATTTCATTGCGGCAACTCATCTAAATTTCACTTAGCTCTGAGTTGTGTATCATTTTAATTCTTTACTTTAATGGTTTATTTTTCTAGTTGAAATTTATGTTATTAAATTATTTTATTGACACGTCTATCTCTTAACTCCCATTTCATCCATCTTTATATTTTTTTGGTCCTTCGAAACCTCTTATCGCAACACTCAAATGTACGTAAATTTTCCCTTAATTTCTTTACAAGTTCTTTACTGATATTTAATTTTACATCCGTATTCAACGTGTGCGAAAGAATAAACAACAATGAAATTTACTAACGAAAATTTGCTCCTATAAGCTAATTCTTACCTCAGTCAGCTAGGTTCTGATTTCATTGTATCTTCATTATTAAATTGAATGATACATAAATGTTTTAATTAAATTGATTCTAAAAAAATAAAACATTATAAATATATTTTGTATATTTAAGATAATGTAAGCAGTGATGGATTAATGTTTCCTCTTGACTACCCCAAAATATTTTCATATAAAGATAACATTATAAGAAATTTCATTAAGTTCTAATCATAAACTACTTTTCTGTGTGTTTCCAAGGGGAAAAAAATTCTAAAATAGTTTGATCCTAAAAAATACGTGATAAAAATATTTTGTTAAAGAAATATTATGTGTAAACGTTGGGCTAATATTGATACTAACTAGTGGTGCAAAACCATTGCACATACTTTCACACGTATGTAATATAAAATATTTTAAAGTGAAAATTTGTAATTCAATGTATATTTTTTAATGTTCTGATTACAGTTTGTCGGTAGAAAAAACAGGTCGTTTTATATTTATTATTGTGCATTTTGCTTGATTTGTCGTACAAGGACGTCTCCTCTAAGCAACATTTAGCATTCAGGACTGTACTCGCGAGGACGTCACCAAACCACACCATCTGCTCCCCCAACTTGGGCAATAACCACCCTGCTAGCATTCGCCTACTCCCTTCTCCCAGTTGCTATTCGCGACGAAAAAGGAGGAAAGGATATTCCAGGATGTGCCAGTAGCCGTGTCCTGTCTCTTATTAGCTCTTCTGTTACAATAACGCCGAGAAAAGTCACCCTCTCGAGTCTCGGCGGAGAAAGAAAGTTTAGGGTGAGTGGTGCCACGCCATGGCACTTCTGGTACGGGCTTAAAAGGAAAATGAAACGGGGAAACAAGAAATGAGAGAACGAAGAAATGAAAGTTGTAGTTGCTAAGTGATAGCTGTCATATGATATGAAAGGACTTAAGGTGGGATTATCGCTCCAAGTTAGTTAAATCACTCAGAAGTATATTTGTTTTCTTTATTTTTATGGTAATTATTTTATAACATAACATTATGAATTATAATGAAAAAAAAGATATCATTGCATTTCTATCTATAAGTTAATAGTAAAGTATAAACAATATTCAGGAACACGCTTGATTTGTTTCAAAAAAATACTAAAAAAGTTTGACCCAAAAAAATACGCGATAAAAATATTTTGTTAAAGAAATAATATGTGTAAACGTTGGGCTGATATTGATACTAACTAGCGGTGCAAAACCATTGCACAAAAAATAGTTAATCAACAGGATACCATTGCACATACTTTCACGAGTATCTGGACGCATATCTCCGGCGTGTTCAGGCTAGATAAGTTCTCTCATTGTAGACGTACTTGTTGTATACAAGGTCGTTTAGATAAGCATCAACATCTCCATATCTTNGGAAGCATATCTATGGCGTGTTCAGGCTGGATAAGTTCCCTCATTGTAGACGTTCTTTACAGTATACAAGGTCGTTTAGATAAGCATCGGCATCTCCATATCTTGTGAGATGTTATGATCCCTTTGGTGCGGCAATTGTATCCTGTTGATAATTTATTTTTTCAGTATGATAATTCATCTGTCCACACGTCTCGATTGGTGCAGGAATGGATTGCAGAGGAGGAAGAGAATTTCTCCACTGGCCCCTGCATACCCCTGACCACAACTCATACGAAAACATGTGGGCGGAGATGAAGCATGTCATGGCCAAAAATTGGCCTGATTCACCTTCCACAGCCACAGATGCGTTGTATATGAAGCGTGGAAGGAAATTGCTTACAGCACAGAAGTATGCGTCCATCTTAGTCAATTCAATCCCTAGACGCTTACGAAACGTGATAGACTGTGACGGGAATTGGACTTGTTATTAAGTAACAAAAACACCCTTTGAAGGGCTAAAAAATAAAAACATAGAAATCCACAACTTGACGAGCGTAAAATTCTTTACGTTGAAGATGTTTAATCTTGTAAGTTAAAATTTGAAACAAGAAAAAAAAAACAAATTCATGTGGATTTAAACTAGGTAAAATTACTTGAAACTTTCCATCTAGCAAACAGTTACCTTAGCAATGTGCCAAACAGCCTGTGTAAAACCTATTTTTTTATTTCTTGATTAGTAAATTATTACTTCTTTATTCCATGCGATTAAATTATAAAATCTTTTGAATTATACGAAAATCATTGTTTTATATAAAAGTATATTTGACCCGTCATTTAACGGTTACTAAGTATTATTAAAGTAATACGGCAATTATTATTTTGTTGTCCATTCTACCGCGTCTAAAACTATCCAAATGTAGTTTTTCATCCTTCATATTTCTATTCTAAGCAAGTCACACAGATACGAATGCTATTTCATTGCTACGAATAGTGTTCAATTCAATAAGTGCATATAACTTTTTCCTTTATTAAATATTGTGCACCAAATGTAAAATATGATAAATCTACATTCTATATGTATGTATTTTTATTGAAAATATTTGTTTGGATATAAATTAGACAACTTAAGTCATATCCATATCTTACTCAATATTTTTATTAAAATCAAATATACTTTTACATATTTCTAATTTAACATATTTTGGGGAACTTAGTAAACAATGCTCTGGTGTATTATCATATACTTACTTTTCGGTTAGAATTAGAAACTCTCGAATTGCTTTTTGTTTCATTGTTCTCTTTAAATACTTGTAGAATTGATTGCTCTTTAATTCAATACTGAGTAATTTCTACATAGGTTAATAGAAATTTTAAAATAACCGTAAAAAATTCCTTGTGAAATATATTATTGAAAACTTTTATTCACAAATGAACAAACTAAAAATATCGTAACTTAATAGTTCATGTATAGAAATTATTTAATTGATTCGTTGAACTAATGTATAAAAGTATACGTGGTGTCGTATACTCAGCGCAATGCAGATTGAACGTAATACCATATATCAAGTCGAAATATCTGTTTGGGAGCTGTAATAAACGAAACCTTGGATAACGCTTTCACATTGCTTAAGAAAATCTTGAACATACGCTGAGAAATTGGCAATTCGGCAACATCGCATTACGACAAATATGGCAACGTTGCTAGCAACTGAAGGAGATGAAATTGGAACAATTTTGAAATTTAATCTCCATTGTGCAGACATCCTAAGTATGCGACGTCTGCGTATACTTTAATAATTTTGATCAACATTTCTATAAAATAATTTCTATACATGAAGTCGTAAGTTATGGTAGTTTTAGTTTGTGCATTTGTGAATAATAGTATACAATAATATATTTCATGACGAAATTATGTTTAGTTTAAAAATTAAATTTACCCTATGACTGTATTCTTAAATATTCCGTCAAGAAGAAAACAATCTACAAAAACTACAGAAAAACATGATAAAAATAAAGAAAACATTTCTAGAGTTTCTAATTTCTATGACAATTTTGCAACATACTTTGTCGTATCGAAGTTATCAGTTTATACTCCAGATCACTGTTTACTCAACTCACCAGAATTTAAGAAATATGTAAAAGCAAACTCCATTTTAATGAGTATCTTCAGTAGAAAATTGATATGCTATTCATTGTGTAATTTATATTTATGTACAATATTTTCCATAAAATTTATTTTAATATAGCATCTAAAATTTATCTTCCAATAATCTTGGAGTACAATGTTCAGTACCGAAAAATGTTATATGCACTTTCTGTATGTCTTGCTACGATTTGAAATTAGGTCGGTATTTTATAAACTTTATTTAAAACGCAGAACAATTTTTATAAGATGTTTGTTGTAAAAAACAATCTAGCCTCTTCAAGTACGTTTTTGGACGATGGTCTCGCTGGACAGTTTACACTTTTCAACGCGGCTTTTCTCGGTTTCAAAGTCGATAAACAAAAAAGAAGAGTGCTTTTTCCACACAGTGAAACCTATGTCGCAGATAAATGGTACTGTTTAGAATTCCTTATTCACAAAATAAACAGTTTCAGAGAATAGAAAATTAATTAGTAATTTCTGAATGCATACATCACGATATTCATACGATATCTTGCGATGGTATTCAAATCTGTGATTAAACAATATCGATTTTACAAGAAGATAAACTTTTTACGGAAAAGTTTAATTTGCTTTATATTCCCTAGGACGGCGTTGTGAGTCAACAAAACTTGAGAAGTCAATCAAATATAGAGAAGAATAAAAGTTCATTGAAGTTAAGAACATAAAGAATTTCTTTAAATTATGGAAGTCCAAGACGTGTATAATAAAAATTTACAAAATATTTCTTTAATAGCGGCGTAAAAAAACATTTTATCTCGTTACAATTTAATAGGGATATATTTTCCAGTACTAGTCTTCTATTGGTCTGCCAAATATGGAAGCAGTTTCAAATTTGCCTACGATTGGTCAAACGAAGGTGAGGAGCTTTTTCCCCGTCTGAGAGGAGTGGCGTTGCAAACCTAACAATTCCAAACTGCTAAGAGTGCGGGACATAGAATATTTTCGTGGGAATTTATAATTCCAGGAATTTACAAAAATTTACATAATTTATTTACATAATACTTACAGAAATATACAACGTGGAAAGTATATATGAAATACCTCCATTCAAATTCCCTGAGCTGATTGCTCTGGAACATTACACATTGACTCAGCCCGTTGCAACCCGTAACTTCCCTACGCTGGCATCGCAGAAAAGTCGGTGTGCGACACAGCCTTCCCGTCTGAAATTCTCGCCTGCGCGTCTGCTCCCGAGGTCACTGAAGCACCTCCATTTAACTCAAGCTATGCACACGACACCACATAGTTCCCATTTTTGTCCACGTTCTTTTATTGTCGCGCACGGCGAACTACACTTTTGTTATGTAATCTGAAATTGTTATCTTTCCAGCTCTCGTTATTCTGGCTGACTCCATTGTTCATAAATTATAATTTTGTTCCAGCGATTGTTTGAGCGCTGTTATTACGACTCTACAATACATATATTTGTGTATGAACATACAAATTCTAGGAGAAATACAAAAAGGAATAATTTCTTTTCATTTCGGTGGAGAATTGACCTCCCATATCCTCCCACCCCTAGGTATGCCGCTGTATTAATTTGCAGATCACTTAAGAAAATCCTAGTCAGACATCAGAGTACCAAATATTCGGAAGGAAAAAATTAATGAAACAGTAAAAAGGAATTGAATATAATATTTAATATTATATAATCACACACATGGGCAAGAGAAAAACATATACACATAAATATTTTTATTTTGGAACTTTTTATTTGCTCGTCTGCTACAAAGGTACATTAATTATCCAACCATTTCCTCAAAAACCAAGAATGCTTCGACACTTGTTCACAAAAAAGGCAAATGAATGAAACTTATTCGAAATATGAAGCCAAATGAATATAGTGGACAAAATTAGTTGCAGAACTTGTAATGGTTGCTACATGCGACGAACCAAAACATGTTAAGATGTTTTAAAACCAGAGTCTGAGAATACCAAAGGAATTAAAATCGATTCAGAAAAAGTGTTCTTTCGAATCATTGCTTAGAAAACCATCATCAAATGGACTTTAAAAATGGCTATCTCTAGATACAGACAGAAGTTATTTGAAATGATACACATCGGAAATGGTCTTCATTAAAACACGCATAATATAAATGTTAGTTACACAACATGTTAGTTCACTGGTAGCTACGTAAATGTATGAATATTTTAAATATGTTTTACCTCACGATTGCATCATAATTATTTCAATGAACATGCGATCACACTAATAACATTTAGTAATTTTTTAAATATAATTAATGGTTTAATTGTTTTTAAAGACGTAAATATGAAAACTGCACAACTACAAAGAAGTAACCGATAACAGACCCTAATATTGCTAAAAAGAATTTAAGATCTATCGGTACTAATCCTCCAGCCGTAAACTCTACCTTATTTGCGTGCACTTGCAAGAGAAACATCTGTATTTGTTTTTCCACCTCTGGATTTCCAACAGATGATGCCAACAACATGGCCGCCGCTCTGGCCACTCCATTGTTACCAGCGACCGCTGTTTCTGCAACTGCTTTTGCTACCAGTGTTCCCACAACCAAATTGTGTAGTAGAGAAATGGTGATAACTATGATTACATATTGATTAGTTATCTTCAAGAAGGCGTGCAAATCCATCACCATTGTTATTACAAATTGGATGTACAGTAACAGAACGTGCATATTGAAAATTTGATCGAGAGTCCAACATATTTCCTGCAATGTTGCTTGTGCCACTTGTAGCTTGCAGAGTCGAGCCATTATAGAACTTGTAAACTCTCTGATTTCTGAATTTATGTTCATATGACAAACGAACATCACATCTTTTCTTGTTTCATCTTGACCTTTCTTTTGATAATGAGCGTAGGTGTATTTTTTCATTTTCCCAGTCATATCATTTATTTCTGAGCTTATTACATGGAAGAGACTCGTAATTACTCTAGATACTGTGTAAATAATTCCAACAATAAGTTCTACAAAAAGGTGACTCCATATTTGAAATAAGATTATTGAGATTTGTAAGTTAAATATCCTAATACAGGAAATAAATTGAAAAAAAATAAATGTTATAGCTAATATAGATCCGACGATGACCGTTTTCCTTGATAATTCAGCAGGGTACTTCTCGATAATAGAGTCGCCAAAGATTTTTTCTAGCGCGTAGAATAATGATAGAAAATACGAGTATTTACATTGTTTGAGGCTCATTGTAATCCCAGCTGTTATGGAATGCAAAACAACGGTCGTTTCTGCTACGCACAAAAGAATTCCTTGTAGAACAGAGAGATGAATGTTGATGTCAACATCTACATTAGGATCAAAAATAAGATGTGTTTGAACAGATAAGAAATATATTGATAAAATGATTATCGTCACAGCTGAAGATAGGAAGGAAAAAATATATCTTTTCAGTACAGGTTCATGTTCGATGGTATTAGGGACTAGACCTATTATACGTGCTGTGAAGAAAATTGGGCCAATATTCTGAAGGCTTTGAGGTAACTTAGCTACATTCATTATTTGATTCTTGTTTTTAAGAAAAAAAATTGAAGGTTTTTTGTATAATCTTATTGCTGTCGGAAGGTATTTAGCCAATTCCACCTGAAAAAAAACAAATGAAAAATCCTCATCAAATATGTTATTACATTTAAAAAATATTTAACCAATCTTGAGGATCGCATTGCCGATCATTTGTTTTGTGCTTATAGTAAATTATTTTAAAATTCTTACGTATGCAGATTTTAATTTTTCTTTTTTTACATCACTTTGATTTTTGTTATGAGATAATACGGTACTGTTTTGCACTTTTCCACAACACATTAATTTTTGCTATTTGTGTTATAAATATCGGTCATCCTTCAAATAAATATATTTGTAAAAAGTGAAGATTGCTCGTTTTATTTTTATATATTAAGAATAAAATCAATTATTTTTTTTACTTTCTATTGAAAGTATTAGCGTACAAAAGAAAAGAAAAATACAGCACAACTGTTATTCTTTATCTATCAAAAATTTATTTCCTTGAATGGTTCCAAATAAAATAATTGTCAAAACGTGATAAAAAGAATACTACTACGTATATTATACTGAATAACTGCTATGTTCTTGCATATATTGCTCACTATTGCGCATTTTGTTCATGTATTTAAAACCTAACAATGCAACACAAGCTTGAGGGTTTACGTATTAGAATGCAAAACGTAATCGTTATTTTACCTTACAACTTGGTAAAATTGGAAATTGGAAAATTTCTTCAAAACTTTTGGATATATTCTTACGAGGATCCAAATACAACAGTTTGAACTTGCAAGCGTATCTCCCCATTTCCGTGACAGGAAACCGTGTCTCGGTAATGGATGATCAATATTCTCGTCGCGTTAAAATAACTACAGCGTGAAATCATTTACTTCTCACTTTTATTAGTCACTTTGTGTGGTTGGTTTATGGTAATATTTAGTAATGATTGGGATACTTTTGCAAGAAAAGTTGGAATGGATAATAGTAATTCTGTTGCTTACAATGTTTTTCTTGGTTTTTGTTGCTTGCAAAGTATTTTTAAAGGAACTTTCACTAAATGGTAATAACGATGCTTTTAACTAGATAGAAGTGAGGCATGTTTCTATTATATAATGCATTTCCAAATAAGCCGTATGCTAATGTAAAATTATTTCATTTATGTATTGCAATGTTCATATAATACGTTGACATGCCTAAATACTCCTTGATTGTCCTACATGAAATATTGAAATAATTGTAATAATGAATTATTCAGATTTAATCTTCAATTTTTCTCATGGAAAATGTAGTACTGACGTCATTCTTTCCTCATTTTGATGACATTTAATCTTCAACACTGTCAATATGCCAGATTTTTGCCCATTATTAACTCAAAGGATTCATTTATGAACGCATTGTGCTATAATAAATGTATTGTCAAAAAAGCAGTACAAACTGCGTATGACCACATGGGGCACAATAAACTAATTTACTCCGGGAGCAAGCAAGGGACCATCCCATTAATTCCGATCAAGTGTCCTAAGGCAGAAGCGGATTGAAAAATTTCTGCAAAAATTCCGAGATAAGATAAATAGTCTAATAAAATAGAATAGAATATCAACATGTTGTAATTTAACACAAAACTTTATTTTACATGTACGGATTATCGAACTATAGTTTATTCTGAGTAGAGTGTTTAAAAATCATAAGAATTGAAAGTACACTAAATTTACGTTATATTGTTACAATAAAAACGCTCCTAGAGTAAA
The DNA here is from genome assembly GCA_002313205.1 of Laupala kohalensis. Taxonomy (NCBI): domain Eukaryota; kingdom Metazoa; phylum Arthropoda; class Insecta; order Orthoptera; family Trigonidiidae; genus Laupala; species Laupala kohalensis. The sequence goes on along the minus strand of NNCF01127848.1, from coordinate 7,322 downwards.
CTAGAGAACCTGTATAAGAAATCCGCCTCTACCCGAAGGAAAACCGGAGTAAAACCCGGTCCAGTATGGGTATACAGAATTAATGTACACAACCGTGTCAAAGTTGAGTACATATAAATCTAATAAATATGAGTCATAAGACAACACTACCATGCAAGAAAATAGTTTTTAAAATTGTTTTAAGTTATTTCAAAAGTACTAGAGCAATGGCGTGATAAAGTTCAAGGCATATTTAACTTTTATTAAAATCAATAAATTATTTTTGGCAAAGAGTGGTTGACACTCTAGAACGATGAATATTATTACTATTGCGACTATTGTGTTCGTCAACGGGAGTGTTTCGTATAAAGTAAGGGTGGCACTTCAGTAATTCGTTTTTAACAAACACGACCGTTTCATAAATATAAATTCAGGGAAGTTTTAAGTAAAGGTATACAAGTGTTTCGGGAGTGAGATTTACAAATTATCGGAACTATCCTCTTCTAAATTCTGAAAGTTTGAATGCTCTGACAGGAATTACCCCAGAAGATAATGCTGTGACGTAAATGGAAGTAAACGTTTGCAAAATATACGCAATGGGAAATACGTGGACTAACTACGTAAACCAAGATTCGGGATGCGTAACACAATTTACTTAATTGGGAATTAAGATTGTCAACGTGACAATTCCATTTGGGGTTGTCTTCAATATGGAGACCTAAGAATTTTGTATTCGTAATTTTTTAAATTGTGTTCCGTTTAAAAAAATAGAAACCTGGGGAAAAGATTTTGAGATACTATTGTTAAATGTCATGGACACTGTTTACAATCAGACTATTAGAATGGAACGATGATGAAAAGTTAGACAAATCGTCTTGAGCCTTGGCGTGTTTACATAGTAAATTAGTGACAGCAAAAAGAACCATTTTGCAATCTGATGTGGATGATGACTTGTCTTTCACATACAATAAAATGAGTATAGGGTCGAGAATTGAACCTTGGGGTACTCCGCAAATAAATGGCTTTGTTTCTGAACGACAACGCTGTAGTACTTTATAATTAGTATAGAATATTTCGACCTGTTGATATCTATCTTTTAAATAAGAAGTTAGCCATTGATGAGGAAGTCCTCAAATGTCTAAAGAATGTTATTTAAAAAGGAGAATTCCGTTATCGATGACATCGAATGCTTTGGATAAGTCAAGAAAAACACCCTGAGGATCTTCTCCACGGTCAAGAGATGTGGTAACATCGTTTAAGAAGGAAAATATGGCGCTTGTGGTGGAAAAGGATTTCCTAAAACCGTGTTGATCGCCAGAGAGAATGTTATTTTATGATAAAAAATCTAGAAGACGCTTATAGAACAATTTTTCTAGGATTTTTGAAAAGTGGGTAGTAGAGATATTGGTCGGTAATTTCTAATATTAAGTTTGTTTCCTTTCTTGTGTTAAGGTTTCACTTTAGCTCTCTTAAATATGTTAGGGAACACCCCTTCCGATAAACAACTATTAAAAATATTTATGAGTGGATTTAATATAACGTGGGACGAAAATTTAACAATAAACTCGAGCATATAAGGTGCATAGACTACTTTTCGAAAAATAGTCTTATATTTACGAAAATAATCATGGAATTCGGGACGTTGGTCACAGAGTTTTGAAGGATAATATAAACGGCTAGTACCATATTATTATTATTGGTATAAAAATGTTTTTCAAAATGGTATATGTATATCATTTAATCATGACGATGCTCTAGTTCAATATTTATTTAAAATATGCGAAGCTAATAACGAAAGTTATAGAAGTTGATTATTAAAAAAATAGATATCATTAAAAATTCATGAAATAAAAGAAAAGTTGCACGCAGAAAATAAATTATTAAAACATGGATTTGCTTTAATAAATTCAAGTGACCGGTATATGTTTTGTTACAAATTAATATTGAAAAAAATTCAATTCATCATCGTCTTCCTTGAAAAAGTGTTAATTCACAAAAAAAAAATATTCGTTAAAATTTTCAACTGGACTTTAAATACAGTACTGGGTTTAATTGCTCCAAAAACTATATTGTTTAGTATTTCAAACATTAATTCAGAATTGTTTGCATAAATGTATCATCGTTGAAACATTAAAAAATCTATAGTTAATTCGCTGGTTTCTGGGAGTCATTACCAACCTACTAAGGTGAATCCAAGTTGCACAGAAATGCGTTTGTGATGTTTGGTTTCACGGAGTACTTTTCTTATAAATTCTCTCTTTTGTTTCATGAATTTCACTCGCTTTTATTTTCACTCGAACGAATGTAGTGAACAAATAATGTGACGAAACGTCACTATTTCGTCATTATTTCGCAATTTAATAAGATAATGAAAATGTCCATGAATCTTGTTCAATTAACCCCGAAGTAAGAATTAGTTACACAATTTAGTACAATACCTTCACCAATAAGCCTAGCGATCCCACATAATGGTATTGCGATTTCCCTTCAAGGTAGGAGAAGTGAACCTTGATATCATCGGAAGTAAATTTGTAGCAAACCGTGTTGACGGAGTGCTCTACTGTTCATTTCGAGCGCTTACTGCGTATTATCCATCGAAAATATATTACCTCTGTCTACGTAAACCGAAAGATCTATCAGTTAACACTCCGTAGTCGCCCATATGAATCTTCCTATCTGGCTGACCTAGAGCTAGTATTTCCATAAATATCACTTTACGTACTTTTCACCAACACCAAATAACGTTTTTTTCCACTTTGTGCGTCAGTATGTTCTTCTATCTCGTCTCTTCATCCATAGGTAGGACTGGTAATATGTCATCAAGCCTCCTGTTTTTTAGTTAATTTTTGTCTTTGATTACACAACAGCCGTGAACAGTACACAGTCATAACAAGACTCCGTTCACAAAAATTTCCCCCGTCCATCTTAAATTTTATTATAAATTCGTCTCAGTTTCTCTGTGTCTTCAATGTCTCCCTTCATCGGACTTTATTCCGTCTCTCATTTGTCTCTCAATTCTATTTCTATACACCATAGCGCGTTGAAAATCTTTCTTAGAAATTATTTGTGAAATATCTGAAGTTTGCTTATATGTTGTTTTTTTTATGCGTAGCCCCATATAGGCCTTGCATAAAGTAATGATGGGAGAAATATACTTTATAATATTAAGAGGACGTATTCTAATTTTAGCGGTGATTCTCTATGGATAAAGGGTTTTAGTTGGTTGAGTCTTTGATGACTCTTTGGAGTCTTTAGTGGAGCCTGCTTGATATATTAGGACCCAGTTTAGTGTTAACTGGCGTTTGGAAGCGGGTCTATTGGACATTTCCTGATTGAAGTGAGAGTGGAAGTGGGTGTGAGACCGAGTATATTGGCTTGAGATTAGTTAAAGTTTACAGAGATTTTCCAGTTGTTTGTCCAATCTTCTATAGCGGTTAATGAAGATTGTATATATGTTGCGAGAACATTAATATCCCTATGAACTGAGAATACCTTGGAGAATGTCGCAATTCAAGCGATTTTTGGGATGGGGATATCCACTACGAAAATGTTAAAGAGAGTTGGAGGAAATGGAGATCCTTGAGGGACGCCTGCTATGATTTTGCAGGGATTAGACATTATGTCCCGTATCTTAACGGAGAAGGCGTAGCTCGAGCTCTTTCAGTCCTTCATCCCCCGTACTATATTCCGCAGCTCTAATAAGAAATAGCCGCAGCGACAATTGATAAGAAACTTATGCTGCTGTCGGGTTGACGACACCTCCAGTAAGTGGATCATATCCAAAGTCTTAGCAAATGAGTTAACTTGTGGAAAGGAGATATTTTTAGAAATGCTCGAAAGCAAGATGATGTGCTAAGGAAGAAAATCGTGGCAGGTTCATCGACTCCGCCAACTGTACTGCTATGATGTTTTCCCATGAGAATAACCCTGATCTGAACTTCGAAAAATGAGGATAAATCAGTGTTACGCGCAAATCCAAAAACATCCGCTTTCATCAGAAAGAATTTGATTACGTAGATGTATTTACATGCAGCGGACAATTCTGTGTGCAGTATTTCAGCAGGACGTTCACCAACATAACATGACATGTTTTACTCTGAAACAATTCACATCCCTTACACCCGATGACAATGAAATTGAAAACTGACCCATTTCCTAGCAGCTTGGGAGCCACTGTGACATTTGTTTTGGGTCAGCTGAGATGGTACATTTTGCAAATTACGAATATACGTATAGCGCATGCGCAGACTCCTGGTACCATGGTGACGTAAGAAATATCATATCTTATGAAACATACCTCAAACCAGAAAACATTGATTTGAACCTGAAAGTGATTTCTGGTTCAAAGTCTACGTTCTTCATACATTGAGTCTGTTCACACCTGTAGCTACGCTGATCATTGTACTTTCTGTCGCAGAACTCAAATTTCTGTTTTTGGTCAGATATTTTGCGCAGTGTAGTTAATTGAATATATAATAAAATATGGATCCGATGTATATATGTATACAGAGTGTCCCAGAAATGTTGCGACAAACCTCTAGGGGAGGTAGGGCACGTCATAAGGATTGAGAATTGCTTAGCAACCCATTGCCGTAATCGTCATCGTACGCCTCTAGGTTGTGCAGTACACGAGAGTGCTGGAAGGGAACGTGACGATTTCCTCATTCGAGTGCTAGCCAGCATACGAGGAGCATGGAACGGTATACGAACGGTGAGCTCGCAAGCATGCAAATATTTAATGAAAGTAAATACAATAAAGAATATTCACTATATATCTCTGAAAAGTACTGTAATGTATTAAAAGTTGGAAGATATCTTTGTAAATATTTACTTGTTGTGAATGAAAAAGAACCAATTGCTAAATCTCAAGCATCGTAATTTGATATTGGTAAAAACTTTTAAAAATTTGTAAATACATTGGTAAGTCATAGTCCGATACCCACATTTTTTCATTTAGAACACAAGAAAGCTCATAATATCAGAGATGTTAATTGTGAGAGTTGCTCATTTATTTTGTAATAAATTTAGTTGTGTGTATAGCGAACTTGATCGTAGTGCGACTCTTATAAACTGTGATTTCAATGAATGCTTTAATTAAATTGTATTTCATGAGGATGTTATGATAGACCTAATTCGAGTGGAATACATTCCTTTAATGATCAGGGAATAATTCCTTTAATGTCTCTCTTATGTCAGAATGGCTGTCTAATAGTTTTAATTACACTATCTGGAAGGGTATTTTTCCTGATATTTGGAAGTTAACTAATATTATTTTATATTCTGAGACAAGTGACATTACTGATGTAATTAAGTATCACCAAATTGTTAAATGTGATGTTTTTGAAAGAATTGACATTATTTACGTCTACTATCATTATGAAATTGAAACTTTAATCGATCTTTTAATGTAGACTTTTTATTTATATTATTACAACATTTCAACAGCACGTTGCTGCCATCATCAGGCGAACGCTAGTAAATGGATGTATCTACAAATTTGTTTGTACCATCTTAGTGACAAGAAAAAAACAAAATTAAATACATAAAAAATAAAAACAATGCCGAGGAAAAAATAAATAATTTGAAATCACAAACCTTTAAAGGAGAAAAAATCATTGCAAACAACCATAAAATTTTGACAAGTTTTCTGTGTCAGTTTGTAAATTTCATGTATTTGTAAACTTAATATGTAACATTTCCGTTATTATACGTTTATATTAATTTGGCTCCCTATCTGAAATTGAAACATTTTCCCCATCTATTGAATGATCAAAATTTAAACGGTGTAATGAAATAAATATGTTGGAACGTGTTTATGTCACGCTGATGTTCTTTGATCCGTGTTTGTAACTTACGTCTTGTCTGTCCAATATAGAAAAAATAACAATTTTCCCAAACAAGTTTGTAGACGAAATTTTGTGAAACCATGTTATTAATTTCATCTTTCCCCTTAAACACAAGATAATAATTTTGTTTCCTTGTACTCACCAACTAAATGTTTCCTTTGAGAAAGTATCTTCTTCAAATTGGTGAATAATATTTTATGATATGGAAATACAACAAAAGATTTACTTCCTTTATGAGAATGAGAATTTTGAGCATTTGTTGAAGGATGTTTCAAATTGGTAAAAGTGTATTCGTCTCTTGACATATTTCATTATAATAATTTGAAAAAAGTATTGTTTTAAAAAATACAATACTATCTTAATGGAAACAATTATTAGACAGCAGGATCGCTTTGTCAACTAAATTGTAGATCATTGCTATCTTTTGCGCCAAAGGGTTTTGTCCGAAAAAATAATTTAATACTCGTCCTGAGTAATTTGTTTTATGATACCGATTAAACTGCAATTTATTATCAGCTCGCAATATTGAGACATCCAAAAATGTTATTTTTCCTTAAGTTTCTTTCTCCAACGTAAATTTTACCCTTGGAAGATATTCACTAAATACAATTAACATATACTCTATTTGACCTTGTGGTATTATGCACAAAATGTAGTCAACATAGCGACAATAAAGTAAAGGAACAAAATTTAATTTACGAAAGTATGAATTCTCAAGATAACGTAGAACAAATTCCGACAAAAAATCGGACTAATCGGACTACCCATTGGCGATCCCTGAACTTGATGATATAATTTATTATTAAACGTGAAATATGTAGATTCAATAATTAATTTTAAAGCTATGACTATTTTATCTTTTGGAATATTGGTAATAAATAAATAAATAAATATTCTACATTAAAATGTCGATTAAAATGTCAATTTTTGAAAAAATGTTTGATAAATTGGTCTACAACAAGGTTAAACCTTTTATTTATAGATTCATTACACCATAACAACATGGTCTTATTACTGGTAATTGTACANCAACATAGTCTTATTACTGGTAATTGTACTGAGACTAATACAATAAACTACCTTAATTTAATCACTAAAAGTATAAATTCCGGTAATCCTGTTGACTCTGTACGTTCTGTTATATCATGTACAATTTAAATCATTTTTAAATGGTAGAATCATAAATTTAAAATCAATAATGTATTACCTGATGAAACTTCACTTTTATCTTTATTTGGTCTAGACATATATTGTACAAATCCATCTTACTTTATGATAAAACTGTACATCAAGTAATAAAACATATTCAGTAATTACTATTTGCTGATGATACTTAGCTTTTGAAAGGCATTCATTTATTCATTCATTCATTCATTCATTCAAGGGTCATTTGTATTTCTATTACTGAAACTCTTTAGTTTCGTGGATTCAAACGTATATACCATCATGACCACACACTGAAATGACATATAAATTAACTCATTTAACAATCGCAAG
>NNCF01127845.1:19698-202539 GCA_002313205.1 Laupala kohalensis | reverse complement strand
TCTACTATTCCGTAAACTTGCAGTAGTTTCCTTTTTTTTAAAGGGGTCGAGAGTGACTTACAAATAAGTTTTATGGAAGTGAACACTGGGAATATGGTATTCACTATCAAGGCAATTTTCATTATACACTGTGCATCAAAATTAGCGGTGCAATAACTTAATTGCCTCATAACATGTTTTAACATGTATCAGTGAAATTTTGGGTGAGGAAGTTTCCATGTATTCTTTTTAATGTTGGGACACCCTTAGTGACAACACAAATTTTGAGAAAAGCAAGCAAAAACATGAACTTCAAGATGTCAGTGCTAGTCTTATGCATATGGACTTATTAATGTCCACTCTGGAAGATATTAATTGCCCACTTTCTCTTGTGTGTTTCAATGTTCAAAACTACTCCGAATGATGTATTCTAATTTTTTTCTTCAATTGTGAAACCCACTGCAAGACCTAATACAACATTGCATGAAAATGAAAGGGGTGGCACAGACACTATCCAATTATGGAGTGTCTTGATAATACATAGAACCTCATGTATTATCCTCGCCCAAAATTTCACTCTGATACATTTTAAAACGTTATCATACGATGAAGTCACTGTGCTGTGAATCTTTTAAAAATGTACCACAAAGAGATGGTCATTTTATTTGTACGACTAGCTGACCCTGTCCTGCTTTTACAGGTATTTGTTGTGATAGATTAGCCTTAATTTTCTTTTTACACTAAAGTTAACATAAAAGTTAAAATGTGTTCCAGGTATATAGTAAAACAATACTGTTAGTTCCTTTAAAATGGGAATTTTGAAAATTCCTTTCCTTCATACAGCAAGTCTGCAAATTCTAAGCAACACTTTCAATCTACTTTGATGAATTGAATCATTCAAACCAAAGGATTCTCAAACACTTCATCCAATAAAAATTATCAAAAGAATCAGATACCAGCTTTAGATTAAAGAATTCACTTACAAACAAACCAAACAACAAATCACATTCCCAGAAAATCCCTTTGTACATTATAGTAGATTAAATGCAACATCAAAATTCCAAGTTCATATTTTAATTAGTATTGTCCCTTGATAAAAGGCAGTTGGGATGATTCACAAGAACCTTACACCTCAGTAAGATACTGAAAATAGAAATATTTTTACTTTGTGGGGCTTTGCTGCTTGTCAACTTCCGAGGTCGTTACCCTAACAAATATTTTTATATATTTAATGTGGAAACAATGGGCAAAGATGAATTGATCAATTGATTTCCAAGCCTTTAAAAATAGTGAAACTGCTAAATTCAGCATAATATTGACTAGCAGGGTAAAATGTAACTGAATTTTTGCTATTGAACCCTTTAAAATGTCAGATTCCTTACAGAGCCTAGAGAATAAAAACCAAATTTAAAGAACTATTCATTAACAATACCTCCTTTCTAAACATGTACAAACACTAATCTAACCAACTCTTACTGCCAAGCTTGTGAAATCAAGAGGGAAAAGAAAAACAAAGGAAAACTGTTTGAAATTCCAAACATCTTTTATTGACAATTATGTACAGATTGATCAAGCTACTTGAGCCAGTTCAAGCTGAACCTTCTTCCAATAATCCAGGGGTCCGTGCTCAGGGCGGTACTTGACATTGCAACCATCACTAGCAAGACGACCATCATCTCTCAATTTCTCGTACACATCTCTTTCATATTTCGTGAAGCCCCACTTCTTGGAAACGTAGATCTACAATTAAGATATGACATTAAATACCTTCTTGTAAAGTGTGATAGAAATATTACAAAAATTAAATATCATGTGAACACACCTTCTGACGTCCAGGAAATTTGAATTTTGCACGCCTGAGGGCCTCAATCACAGATGCACGATGACGATCACTAGTTCTAACACTCATTATAGGTTGACCTATGCGTACACGTGCAACAGTACCTTGAGGTTTACCAAATGCACCTCTCATTCCAGTCTGGAGCCTACGAGGAAAAAAATTGATGACCAATTATTAGTCATTTCTTACTCACAGCTTCCGAGTACCTACTCGAGGAGGAGTGTTTGCAATGCCAACAGTCAGGTGAAAATTGTGACTGACCATGACTCGAACTTGGAACCTTCCTAGCAGGAGGTCCTGGTCCATCACAATTTTCACCTGGCTGTTGACATTGCAATTATTAGTAGTGTTAACCTAAAAATTAATTTCTGTACTATTTTCTACGCAGCACCTCAATGCTGATCAAGATAAATTATAAACTAGAGTCAACTACAAACATTTTGAATCAGTGAGCAGGCTTTTGTATTATGGGATTCTGTCTCATGAATCCTAATGTTTCCAGTCATGTCATCCAAAGGATTCATGAGTGAACACATTCACTGATAACAAATTTATATTAGAATCAAACAAAATATGATTTCAAAATGAACTAATACAATAATTACCTATCAGCCCCAGCACACGATAACATTTTGTTGATGCGAATTACATGGAATGGGTGAAGTCTCATACGAATATGGAATTGATCTTTACCACAATTCTTCACCATGTACTGAAATGATGTGAGCATTCAAAATTAATCCACAAATGATTTACATCTATAAAATCACAATAACGAAAGATAAACATACTTCACAAACCAAACAGACATGGTGATAATTACCTTGTTGGCGCAAATTCTTCCAGCTTCGAGAGCTTCTGACGATAGCTGTTCATATTCGTCGGACACAAGATGTACACACAATGGAAAGTCTTCCACTCTTGCTTTCTTTCTCCCCAAGTCGAAGATACGAATTTTTGGGTCTGGTACACCACGACAGAACCGTGATTTGGGATAAGGTTTATTCTTACAGTAACGATAACTGAAAAAAACATTTAAGAATCAATGAAGATTTCACAATTGTAAAATGTACATGCTTTCCAAGCAAATCACATAAAAATACGTGTTGAATTAAACACGCGATAGCAGTCAACGAAATTACTTACCATCTCGCTGGTCGTCGCCCCATTTTGGCTGAAAAAGATGAAAAATACAAAATGTGTTATTCACAATGAACCCTTAACAATAATTATTTAAGATGAATGATAATCTAAAGGGCTATATTGGAGAGATGTCCAGCGATAACGCAACTCACCTCACGGCCACTCGACGACAATGTTCAGGAATAATATGGAAGACAGGAACAAGAAATCAACAGTGCTGGCAACTTCGACCAAGACATTACACTTACTAAGAATAAATACACTTCAGAAAATAATTTGGTTTCACAGCGCGGCCTACTGAATGAAATCTTTAAATAACCTGTTAATTGTAAAACTTTTGTTAATAAATCCATTCTGCTTCCTAATACAACGATGGATGATCGTTACGTCTATAAAATATCATTATCAAAAAAACTTCGTTAACCTTTATAGAGATCGGCTGACGATCTACAAAATTATGCCATCAACGATGTTTGATCATGTTTGATGCTGGTTGGAGAGGATGGAGCGGATGATGACAGAAAGCAAGAAAGTCATCGAGAGCAACTCTGAAAGGTCGCTGTTTCCTTTACGGAAGGGCAAGTTAATGGATTATGCCTATTGTGTGCGTTTTTAAATTGTGACCATGAAGAAGCGTAGAGTGAGGCGATCAAGGCGGAGTTTACAATTTCTTTCCTCTCTTACTGGGACCAGAATACATGCGATCTTACTTGACCGTAGAATGAGATCGCTTTGTTGATTAAGACGAGACCGGTATGTGTAATTCAATTCTCGCGCGACGCTGTATTACTTTTTGAGATCTCGTCGCTCCGTACAGGAGCGAAATGCTCAGCTCGCTACTGTGTCGAAAATCTCGCTATGTCGTCATTGACAACGACGTCCGCGAGCGCAGTGGTGTCCAGAGATTCAGAAGTTCACCGTTCTCACGAACGTCAGCGTTTGCTTAATGCCCTATTGGAGGCTGTGAAAGAATGCCAGGCTCGTTTTGGGGGGCGTGCCGAGTTGGCCACGGAGGCTGACGGCCGCGTGGTGGAGTTGTGCTCCTGTCTTGAAGAGGTACTGTCACACGGTCTGCGTTCGAAGCCTCTTACCGCCTCAAAGGGTGCATCAGCACTGAGGTACGTACTATTGAGTTGCTTCAATTATTGTGCTATACGGAGCCCTTTATCATGGGTGGCTCTGAGCTACCTTTTCTTCATGGCTTCACTTCAAACAAAACCCGTGACTAGATTCGGTGACGTAGGAGAGTTCGACGTAAATGTCACACACATTTAACTATCTGTCAAGTATGATAACACATCCTTGCTCATTACTTGATTTCTCAAGATAAGATCCTGACCATGTATATATAGCCATTTTATCTCAAAATGTGTTTAGTTTTTCATTCATCAAAATTTATGAAACTTAACCATTTCTTTGTCTGCGTTTTTTCTCTCCATCGTATGGTTTTGTAAAGTGCAAATTCCTATCTATCCTGGCCCGGGTTTTGCTCCGGTTTTCCTCCGGGTAGAGGCAGATTTCTAATACAGGTTCTCAAGACTTTGTCTAGGGGCATGTTTATTGTAATAATAAATCGTGAATTTAGTGTTATTTCAATTCTTATGATTTTTAAACACTATACTCAGAATAATCTATAGTTCGATAATAATTTGTATGTGTACGTGTTTTTGCTTTAAATTACAAACATATTGACATTCTATTAGTATTATAACTCGCAGATAACTTTTTATCTTATCTAGGAATTTTTGCTGAAATTTTTGAATCTGCCTCTGCCTTAGAGCCCTTGCTTGCTTCTGGAGAGTAAATTAGTTTATTGTCCTCCACGTGGTCATACGCAGTTTGTACTGCTTTTTTGACAATAAATTTATTATTATTATTATTTGTAAGAAGACCTATTTTTTTATTCCAGTAAAGTATTTATCTCCAATCCTTGTCTCATCCTCAAGTACTTCCTGATAAATTAAATATTTATTTCTGTGGAGATATGTGTATATCATTTAATGCAAGGCAGCAATATTTATTTTAGTAGTTCTCTCTGCCTTCTATATTATAGAATTTTTTTCAGTCAGTTTTAGTTGAAGATGGGAGTTAGAACTTGAATGTGCTGATAAAAAAATTAGGGTAGTGTGTGTGTGTGTGCCTAATGAAAGAGTAAAAATATTTTATGGCTTAATGTTTGTTTGCAGACATGTGACTGATCTTGTTTCCAGTAGTTTAAACTTCAGTCGAGGATCCCCTCAAGAAATTTTAGGCAAGTTTAGAAGTGTTTATTTAAACATACATGATTACCATATATGCACAATAGTTAATGTTTAAATTACAAGAAACTTGTGTATTAGTAAAAGAAGGAAAAGTTTCCCATTTAAAATGTCAGTTAATTTACAATCTTGATTATTTAATAGTACAACAGTAAAGCTTAATTATTATTAATACTCTGGTAAATGTTTAATGTTTGTGGTGTATGTGTCTTTTTGTCTCTGTCTGTTTGTGTCTGTCTACCCATCTGTGTCTATCCGTGTCTGTCTGTGTCTGCCTGCCTCTGTCTGTCTGTCTCTTTCTGTGCTAGAAACCATAGTAGTTACTTTCTTGTGACAATTTTTTTATTTTTTCTTCCAAAATTTTTATCTTCTTTGATAGTATGGTACAGTATTTTAAAACTATTGTTCTGCTTTTTAAAAAATTATTTCTCTAATGTTATTGTATACATTTCATGCCGTCATACCATAACCAAGTAGACTGAAATAAGGCTTTGTAAATATTAAATAAAAGTTTTATTTACCAAATATGAAATTGTTTCAGTGTTCTGGCATTATGTTAGAGAGCACCTAACTCGACATGAGCTGGAGCGTTATCTTCTGTTGAAACATGTGTGGTCAGACAGTGGACGAGGACGTGCATGGATGAGAGCAGCACTGAATGAACGCTCACTCGAGCGATACCTACACAGCCTATTGGCCAGCCCTCAGCATCTTTCTGTTTTCTATGAAGATTGGGCTTATTTACTTGACCCGGAACGTAGTGCTACTCTTACTAATATGGCTGCAGGTATTATTCCACTCAATTTGATTCTTTAAAGATTTGTTTTTATTTTTGTGATGCTTGTCTTGGTTTAAGTACTAAGCAAATTGAAGAATGTTCCCTTTAGAATTAAGAAAATTGATGGTGAATAGTTTATTGAGAATCTAAGACAATGATTCAGTTAATGTATATAATAATAGTAATAATAATAATAATAAATCTGTCTCAGTTATTACCTCTTTCTTAATTATTTCTTCAGTGGAGTATGTTATGATAAATTGGTAATTCTTTTTTGTAATTTATGTTATGAAATAATATTAGTTTCTTCTCCACACATCTAACTTTTTATAGCTCCATAAAAATGCTATGTTCTTTCCTGTAGATATAGATCTATAAAAATAGATATCCATCAGGTATCTATCAATGAGGTTTCTTCTACCTATTACACATTTCTTCTTCATTTTTAGTGAGAATAAAAATTATGAGACACTTTAGGCATATTAGAAAGTTAACTGAGGTCTAATTTGAATTATCTTTAAAACATTTGAAGGAATCTTAATTGCAAGTGAGAAAGGGTTTCTTCATTTGCAAAGACATTGGAAAATAATTATGTTACCTGGGATTTATTATTAGGACCCCTGTTTTCAAATGTTCTGTCAAAAACAATTGAAAATATTTTAAATTAAAGATTAAAAAATTGCATAAAATTAACATGTTTAAAATAGTTTGATGTGTATGTGTAAATTATAACACAATATAAACACAAGATCTATTATTCTGTTTCATTTGGTTGTTCAGCAATCAACTTAACTTGAAAATTATTTTAATGTTTCATGAACAATTGTTTTTATAAAAATCTCTTTGAATCTAAGGAATTTTTCTTCCCAGGCAGCTACAGAATCTCTCTATGAGGTGTTCTTTCAACTGTTGAGTAACATTGAAATAAAGAATACCGTTTTGATGGTCTTTTGTGAAACAAAATTGCCCATTTTAAATTAAACTTTTATTTTTCTTGATCACTTTATTCATGCACGTGAATTATGAGTTAGCTGTAATAATCATTTCCATAATTATAGTGTGTTTCAATTTTTATTCCTGTAAGCTTTCTCTTCTTTCTCTCCAAAATTTCTGCCAAAAATGAGTTCATATTGAGGGAAAATATCCAATTTTGTGAAATTTAAAATCTAATAAAACTTGTATAAAAGCTAAACAATCATTTTCCTTTTTTGTTACATTCTTGTTGTTGATCCTGTGAATTTTCTTTCCATTTTGGAGAGGTATTGTGTTAAAGTATTTATTTAGCATTGCTATTTTGGATACAATCTATATATAGTATTTGAGACATTTTTTCAACTAATTATTTTAAAATAAAATTAATTTTTCCTAGGTAATTTTTTTCTAAAGTGAACAAATTCCAAAATATGTTATTTTAATTAATTTGTAATACTTATTCTCATAGATATTGGTTGTAATACCAAACCCATACAATTCTCCAAGCTTAGACAATACTGAACATATACTTCCATCGTTTAGGTCAATATTGTAAGGGAAGAGCAAAGCTGGTCTTAAGATGAATGCTATTTATGAACATCAGAAAGGATCTTAGTCTTGGTTTTGTTATTCCTTTATATTCAGTATAATGTTTGTCATATTTACAGAACGATAGATCTGCCCCGCATAAAACTGAATTGAGAAAAAAATGAATAATACTTAGAATACTTGTTTTCATCTATTCATATGCATTTTTATTTTCTTGTAGGTCTGGGTTCTGTTCTCTTTGCAATAAGTATTGACAATCCTCAGCTGAACCAGGAGTCCTGTCTTTCTGTTCCTGAAGGAGATGTGGCCGCCCATCTTTGCTCAGAACCAGTAATCTGCAGTCCAAAGGGCATTGGTAAGATTTACTTGAGTGAAATTTACATTTCTTTATTGTTAAATAGTTTGATGTATTTTTTATCTGAAATTGCTGCTAATGTATTAAGTGGTATTCTTTGAAACGAATTATGTTATATGATATCAAATGAAGAAGAGGAATTCAGATGAATTAAATTGGACTGCATTGTTGACTGTGTTAACTTCATAGACTTTGTAGGCTTCCACTGCTGGAGTCTATATAAACATAGGTTTTGGCAGTTCCACAGCGACTTGGGTTTGTATGACACTGAAATTGCCCTGAAGATGGCTGAAACATTGGTAGTTTTATGAAGTAAATTATTTCGGGAATTCACAGATGGAAGCAACAACCTCCGAAACTAGTNCTGACAAATTATTAGAATAATTTATTGGTAGTTTTGTCTACTGAGATGCAGCTTGTCCCAGACAAACAAGTTTATTTTGTCAGCTTTTTTGTTGGTTGTGTAAAATGTCTTTGGGGTTCCATCCTAGTTAGAGTTGGGGTTGAGTTTTATCTTCCTTGCTGAATGCTTTAAGTTTTTAGGAGACCAAGGCTTGACCTCTGATTTTTTATGTTTCTCTAACACTAAAGAGCTTAGCAACTTATTGATAATCTTAATAATAGTAGTTTTTTGAACACATTTATCAGTCATGATTATAAGACAATATTTAGTTTATTAAGTGTTAAAAATACAGTCTATGATAAGTGTTCAGCATATATTTGTTTATGAATTTATAAGTGATTAAAATTATAGTCAGGTCAACTGTTCCACAAGAACACAATAAGTGCTTAAGTAGTCTGCGCTGTTACTCAACTAAACACACTAGACAATTCCCTAACAAGGATGTTCAATTTGGTAATGGTTTTTAGAGTTCATTGGATATTTAAGAAAATGTCATGAAAGTTGCAGAGTTATGGTTCTTTATGTGTGAACAATTTTGATTGCTATGCACTCACTTATAAATCGTTATATTTCGCATAATTTTTTCTAGGTAAATGATCTTATATACTTTAATTTTAATCTCTGCTAATGTTATTACACTAGTCGNCATTTTCCATTTCTGGTTCACAAACATAGAAATCTCTTAGATTGCGGTGAACCTCACCGCCAGGTAACAGATTAATCATGTTACGTCGAATGAAAATGGTAGACGGGACCGGGATTCGAACCCGGGACCTTGAGCTCTACGCGCTCATGCGCTTACCGACTGCGCCATCCCGTTCGCCTCTCGGGTCCATCTATCATTCTCATTCAACTTGTGAAACCCAAAGACATGATTAATCTGTTACCTGGCGGTGAGGTTCACCGCAATCTAAGAGATTTCTACACTTATATATTTATTTATTATATTATATTGTCTTTCCTCCTTGTATAAGTAACATGGTGCCTTTCTCTCTCTTTTTTTCTTTTAAGATTTCATTTCTTCAGATTCTTCAAGCAAGCGACGCAATGAGCAAAAACGCCGTCGAAGAGTGCAGCCTCAGATTATATCCTTTGGTGATGATGATGGGCTGGCTACAGGGAGTCCTCCAGCAGAGACACTCAGAGTGTCAGAGACTTCACCTTCTGGTGAAGTTTCAGATGCAGGCAGCACCGATGAATTGGCCTCTCAAAGTTCTGAAGGACCCAAGTCACGGCCTGGTTACCTGTCCTTGAGCACATCACCTCATGTCCATCGATTAGATTCTTCTTTGCGGCTGGATTCAAGGTATTGTTGGATTTTACATTTAATTTTTAAATCTACTTTTTATGTGCTATTACATGCTATCTTTTTTAATATGGGAGATTTTCCTTACCTTCAGTTGATTAGGGCTAGCCTTATGTTCAGAAAAACATATGTTAACATATACATTAACCAGTACTTATTTTCAAATTAATTATAAATTTTCACTTCATATGGAACTAGTAGTGTAGTTATTATTCTTGTGTGAGTTGGCTCTTAAATTTGTTGATTCTACAACTTCAAGAATATCCTTATTTTCCTTTCTTCTTCTTTTCCATTTCTTTATTTTCTCTTTTTTCCCTTTCTTTATTTTCCATTTTTTAATTTCTTTTTTGTCCTCCTCTTTTTTCTCCTGTTCTTTCTTCTCTCCTTTTTCTCTTTCTTCTCTCCTTTTTCTCTTTCTTCTCTCCTTTTTCTCTTTCTTCTCTCCTTTTTCTCTTTCTTCTCTCCTTTTTCTCTTTCTTCTCTCCTTTTTCTCTTTCTTCTCTCCTTTTTCTCTTTCTTCTCTCCTTTTTCTCTTTCTTCTCTCCTTTTTCTCTTTCTTCTCTCCTTTTTCTCTTTCTTCTCTCCTTTTTCTCTTTCTTCTCTCCTTTTTCTCTTTCTTCTCTCCTTTTTCTCTTTCTTCTCTCCTTTTTCTCTTTCTTCTCTCCTTTTTCTCTTTCTTCTCTCCTTTTTCTCTTTCTTCTCTCCTTTTTCCCTTTATTTATATTATTGTATTTTTGTAAAATCTAGTTTTCTTAAACAATTTTTTCCCTTGGTTTCAGAACCAGTGACTGTAGTAATTCAAAAAAGGACAGGGCTCAAACACTGACACCAGTTACAAATGTCAATGTTGGAGAATTGATTCCTGTGACATTGGTGACTGAAGAAGCATATTCAGAAGAGGACTCTCTTTCTGTGCCAAGCTATTCGGAGGTTAATATGAAACTGTTCTTTGTCTAACAACAAAGAAGTGTGCAAAACTGAAATCCTTTATATTGAAATTTTGTTGTGTATTGTAAATAACTCCCATTTGAAAATTTCCCAAATGAGGACTGTATTCTTATGGCACCTCTATATTTTGTGAAATGTTTGGAGATAAACGATAGGCTTGGACAACACCAATTTAGAAGAATGAGCATGTGTTGATAAACAGAAAGTGAATCAAAATTTTATTTAATTAAAAAAAAAAGATTTTGTATCACATTTTGGTCCATTGCCTGTATCCATTTTTGTCTTTTTGCTTTTCTTGGAAACTAATGTATTGAGTTTGACTTCTTGACAAACAGCCTGGTATGACATGTTTTTTTTTTCTCCCAGTTTCTATAATCATACTAAGATTACATTTGCATGTAACAGGACAAATTGTAAACCCTGAAAATCCCACCCCAACAGAGGTACTGACAGAAGTTTAACCAATCAAATTCTCTTTGCTTGTTCGATGTGCTCCATCTACAATTTGTGAGATGAAGTGTGTGGTTTGGTATTTGTATGGAGCTGAAGGGATGTTCAAACAATTCAGATCTTGGGGATAAGAGTTTTTTAGTTGAGAAACATTTTGAACAGCTATGTTATATCAAACAAAATTTCTTAAGTGGAAATGTTTTTGTTTTTTTAAGGGGGCAGGGGACTACTTTGCTTTTCCACTGTACCAGCATCCATTATCCATTATTGAAATAAATCGTATCTTCTACAGGACACAGAATGTGCTGCACTTGCTCTCCTTGCCACTCAGAGACTGATGCAGAGCAATTGTGTAGATTTCTCACCCCAAGAACCTAGCTCAGGAACACATCGAACTCCCACTGATGTTTGCACGTCATTAAATGGTAAGGACTTATATTTCATCTTGAAACTTCTTGGTTCCTACTGATTTCGGAATGAATTGTAACTATCTTAATCTAATAAATTAAAATTGTTTTTATCAAGTTCATGATTCTGAAGTGTTTTCTAGGAAGTTGAAGCATTAAAGCACTGAACAAACATGATGTGATAATTAAAAAATATATTTAGCGGAAAAGGAATTTTATTAAATTATTTATTCTGATATTGAAAAGCTAGAAACCCAAATTTATACATTGAAAATCAATACCCCAAAATAAATACTCTAAATAAAACTATGAAGTATAAAATTATGAAGCAAAGCAGTATGTATTAACTGTATTGAAATTCTACAAATCTTTACTACTCAGTACTAAAAAAATTATTGGAATATTTTGAGGAAAGATTGTAGTCTCAAGATATGCAAAAATGAAAACTTAATGGGACAAAGATTATGATTGCCAAGTTGAGGGAATCCAGAGTTTGGGTTGTAGTATCCATACAAGGCTGAGGGGATTTAAATCTTTGAAGTTTGTATATTCCGTTAAGAATGAGTGTGTTAATTCATCAAATCAAATGATAATCGAAATTTATTAATAACTTCTATAAATGGTAATCCATTTGATTTTGAGAGTTTATTTGATTAATGCAATGACCTCAACATGCCTATATATGCAAATTTGAGTCTTCCCTAGGAAACAAATTTGCTCAAATTTTAAGCAAAATATTGTATGTACAGTATTTACCTGAATATAGTCCTGTATTACTTTTTTCTGAAAAAATCTCCCAAAAATCTGTGGGACGAATATATTTGGAGTTTAGGACGGGCAAACTGCTCGTTCAGTTTTGTTGGTGAAAACGAGTTAAGCGAACACAAGCCTTATACATAACATAACACAAAGAACATCGATTGATCATGGTGGGATTTGATGCTCATTTAAAATGGGAACTGAACTGGTCAATGCCATCTAGGAATGACATTACCATCATCATGCCGACCATGAAACATGCGATCTTCTTTGACACTATGAAAGTTGGGTGATCAATGATGCTTGAACACTAACTTCAAACTGCAAGTACTAAATTACGCTCAGACACATGGAAATAATCAGCTGCACAAAAATTTGATGTAGAGCCGAAGTCCTTTTGGATCTGGTGATGTCACGAGGAGATGATGAACTGCACTAGTTAGCTTTGCAGTCTGAAATCCGTATGATTGTACTTAAGAGCCAACCATTCCACATGGAAATTTGAATGAGCATTTTCCTTCAGAAAAACTTTTTAGAAAGTTGGTTTTACTCATTACCATTTTCTTGTCTAAATTTTGCCTCCTGTAATAAGAAGGGGACTATTGATGAGGGGGAGTATGGGGTAAATATGGGAATATTTAACTTGTATTACATTTTATATTTTATTATCATAAAATTCTTCCTTGGCTATAGACTAAATTTCTCTTGGGTAGTGTTGTGTACAAATGATCATCAAAAAGCTCTAAAATGACCAGCTTGTTGTTCCAAGAGAGCTTCCAGGGTAACTGATAGGATTCTTTTATTATTTTATAAGGTTTGAATGAATTGATAAGATTTATGATAAGATATTTTCAGATTAATTTTATCAAAATCTGAGATGATATTTATACCCTATTTTGAGTTGATCTGGACCAATGTGGCTTTTGTACATCGCAATTATGGGGCAAGAGTGAAAGAAAATTTTCATTGAAATTATTTGATGATCTAAAAATTAATGTTTTGAAGATTATGCTTTTCTGTTTTTAATATTAATATGCTATTAATTGGCATGAATTTAAGTAATAATCTGAAAATCAGGTATGTTATATGATAAACTTGATAGTTTCCCCTACTCCTGCAGGTTCAGAGAAATTTTCTTGGAAATCTGGAAAAGTAGGGTCTTTTTGTAAAACACCTTTGTAGACCCATTAGTTCATCAATAATCATATCAATCCTTTTAGTATATAAAAATTTCATTCAGATGTAGAAATGAACATTCTTTAGCCTTATTACGTTTTAAAGACCTTGTGAGGAACTCCTGAAGAGTATCATTTAGTCCACTAAAATTTATTTCAAAATTTTTACTTTTCTTTCCTTGCAGGTAAGATCATAGAGTTGTATTGAATTATACAAATCATTGAGAATGGATTTTTATAATTATTATAAATTTATGTAGTTCATTACTTTATAATTTCATGTAAAGAATCCAATTTTAATTTAATTTTTCAAGGTTCAATGCGCTGCGCATTTGTAAAAAGTTAATGTTAATGTTGATTTTATTTAATCCTCTTGAATTACCCATCATTTTGATGGATTATCAGATATCAGAATGGATCTTTATGTTCTAATAGTAACTCGTAACATTAGAAGTTACACATGGAAAAGTCAATGTCATTTACTTTGACTAGAAAAAAATGAATGAGTCTCATTTTGACATTAAGCCTTGGTTTGCTACACTTTTATTATTCAGGAGTAAATTGGAGGTGCAAAGTTAAGGTGTGGCTGTGAACACACAGGTGAAACACGGGAAGCCCTGGTCACTGTGCTGGCGTTGAAGGAGGAACTGCAGGCCGAAGTGTGTCAGCTGCGGAGGCTGCTGGAGCTAGTGGAGGAACGAGCCACCAACTTGCAGGCAGAGGGTGAAGCGGCTGAACGTGCTGCATCTGAACGCATCCAGAGGCTGGAAGCTCGTTCCCAAGCTCTTACCAGGTATTGGAGAGTGGGGCATGCTGAACAATTTAGTATGCTTTGTTTCTTCATTAGAGCTCTAGGTCTTAAAAGAGTGAAAAGCTTTCGAGTGTCTTGATGCAAGTTATTTTATTTAAATCAGATTTTTTAAACATAATTTTTGTTTTTATTAAAGTCTGATTGTATAAATATTGGGTATGAATCTTCCAATTCTGATTTCTTTATTGTAGGGAAAATGAGCTGTTAAAACACCAATTAAGGAAGTATGTTGGTGCTGTGCAGCTTCTGAAGCGTGATGGCCAACAAGCTCATGAGGCTCTAGCCAGTTTGCAAGCAGCTCAACAAGCTCGACCATTGGAGAGCACTGTACCAGATTACCACCATGAAGCCATGGAGTATGAGAAGAAACTCATACAGGTAAACCTCTAAAAATAACTTTGTTCAAGTTTACTTTATTTTCCATAGTATTACTGGATTGAATGCAATTCTTGAAGCATGAAATTAAAATAATAAAGGAATTTAATTGGAGGGAAGGGAGTATGATGGGAAGGAAAGGAATGAAAGGAAAATAAAATATTCATTTTACGTGAAATAATAATATAAAGTTTTTAGATAAACCTGACTAACTTTAAGAAGGCAAATCAAAGACTTTTGGACTATTCATTAATTGTACATGTGTGTGCGTGTGCACTTGTGGTGTGTGAATATGAGGGTATATATGCTTAGGTTGCAGAGATGCATGGTGAATTGATGGAGTTCAATGAACGGCTGCACAGACTGCTTCAGCTAAAAGATGCTCAATTGCGCCGTTTACGTGAGGAATTGGTGGACCTCCGAGGCCCCCTACCTGACGATGTTCAGACGTCTGATGATGATGTTAGTGTCACTTCAGACTATGATGCTAGTTCTCTTGGTGCAGCAGCCAGAGTTCTTGTCAATATTTGGATACCTTCTGCTTTTCTTACTGGTGGATCCTCAGATGTTCATCATGTATACCAGGTATCCAATTAGACAGTTTTTCGGTTTCTTGAACTACGAGGGCGAGTCAATATATAACATGCTAACATCAGTTTCCCTTATGCCACTTTAAGTATGAGCACATTTTTTGCTGGTATATGTATGCTTGTATGGATTGCGAGACATCTCGTAGGCACGTAATCAGCCAGAGGCAGCCAGTGCACAATGTGTTGCATGGAGTTGTGCATTTTTGGGGTGCCAAAGGACTGTCCACGGAAGAAGTTGCTTAGCAAAATGCATCCTGTGCATGGTGACAACTTTCTCACAGAAAGCTGTGTTCAATTGGATCCAGATGTTTTACAAGGGAAGACAAAGTATCAGAGATGAGGAGTGCCCTGGTGTCAATTGCAGTCACTGCAGTGTGTGGAGCAAATCATTTATAATGACCAGCATGCGATTTTCATCTGTTTGAGTTCTTAAAAAATCATTTGAGTGGTTGTCATTTTGAAACTGATGATGCTGTAATCCGATAGGTTACTCATAGGCTACGAAAGAAACCATAAGACTTCTTTGCCACTGGCTTTCAAGGACTTGTAAAGACATGGGATAATGTACAGGGTGATTATGTCAAAAAGTGAAATAAATGCCAGGAAGTTACTTTATTATTGCCTCTACCTAGTTTTGCGACTTATGTATTGACTTACCTACGTATATAATTTTTGTGTATTTGTCCATATTGACATCTGTTACTGATACTGATGAGGGGAAGTCAGCTGATGATATTGCAACATAAAATTTTGTATGGTTCAATGGAAACTAAGATGTAGTTAAACAAAAACTTATTTTATCTATTTTTCCTTATGCACTTAAGTTAAGTGCAGAAAAAATTATGTATCTGCAAGTGCCCAGTATGACATGTTATGATTCCATTTTCGCATTATAAGAATAGCCTCATTGGTAAAGGGCGAGTTATGGGTTCACATTACAGCGGGTTTGAATCCTGTTTTACTATTTCATTGTACTTTAATAAAAATTCACTCATTTTTGTTCTTTGTTTCAATTTGCTGAAAAGGTATTCTTTTAAATTTGTGAAATTTTCTGTTAAAACAAACAAAAATTCCATTTTACTTCATCTGCTGTCCTCTCTTATTAGTATTTTGCTCCCAAACTGTTCAAGGGGTGTGATTGGGTGAAATCCCTTGCTTGGTTCTGCTTTGTCAGGTCTACAACTGAGATTTTGTTAAACTACATTAGACATCTGTCCATCGGTACCTTCTTTAGATTGAGAATATTTTTTACTGAGAGGTCAGCTCTATTAATAAAGTACACTTCAGAAGTATGATTCCAGCCATTGTGAATTGGGTGGATAGAGAATGGTTTTTATGCATTTTTTAAAAGAATTATTTATCAATTTCTCATCATCTAGACAGAATTGTGCATGTTCAGACCTGCTTTCAAATTTATTTCATGCAAGACAGCTAAATCATTAAACTCAGATCTCCTCAAACATTTGGGGTCTGTTGTTGGTACATTTTGACTATGGGATAATGTTGTGTACATATTGAATTAAACATAGCACTCCAAATTTTCCGAAAATTATATCCTTTTCCTTTTTACTTTGTAATCAATATTACAAAAGAAGGATGATAATATAAACGACTGAACCTTGTTTTAGGTCTATGTTTTAGTTGTGTGTTGTTTTTCCTCTTTTTTGTTGTATTACATAAATTTATTGTTTAGTTGAATTATTGTATTAGTGATAGTGAAGTAAAATTATTGTAGAATACTATCCTCAAATTCTCAAGTGAATATCCTATTGAAATCACTTTAGATGTAACTACCTTTTGTTGAAACTATTTTTATTGACTATGATGCGAGCTCAGATTGTTACAAAAGCAAAAATTTGAGCAGTTATAAAGGATGAATCATTATTTTACTGAATATTTGGCTTACTTGTGAAGTAAGATATTATAGTGAGAAAATGTTTGAAATTTTTTCACCAAAGTTTACATTTTTTTTTTCCTCTGTAGGTTTTTATTAGAATTCGTGATGATGAATGGAATATATACAGACGCTATGCCCAATTTTATTCTCTTCACAAAGAACTGAAGAAACAAGATGCTGTGGTAAACACCTTTGACTTCCCTCCCAAGAAAACTATTGGAAATAAGGTAATTACAAAGATACACGTTTATTATTATTCCTAATTTTTTAAAACTTATTCTTACTATCATAAACCTTGCTCATTTGAATTTTTATCATTCCTCTCCATAATATTAAAAGTTTGTTCTGTTAATTGAATTTTTGAGAATTTCTTCTGTGTGAAGGCTATATATTATGTGTTAAAGATTCTGTCTTGTATGTTAGAAATTTTAGTTGAAATACTAATGGGGAAATTTTTTTTAAAGGAGTGCTTCCATTCACAACCAGATTGTAACAGAAAGAATTTGTCAAGCTCAATTAAAAAGTTTTTTTTCTTTGTGGTTCTCTTGAGGAATTCCTCAGAGTAAAGTCTTATGTAATACAATAAATTAAATTACTTTTACACACAAATATTAAACTTTTGGTCAGGATGTTGCATTCAGGGGACCTTATCCCCATTGTCACTTGAGGATAACTGCTTTCCTTGCATCAGTTATGCTTGGCTGATGATGGGGGTAAGATTCTTCAAAAGCAGGCTCACAATGAAAGGTAATTTATTAAACATGTTTGAGAAATTATCATTTAATTTCTTGTATTGTTATTTATTCACATGTATGTTAAACCTTGAATGTGTGTGAAATGAAAAGTACATAAAGTTGTATCCTCCCAAGAATTTTTTAAAAGTCCCTTTAAATCTTTATATTCCATTTACTCCTCAGGCCATTTAATTTACTGTCGTATTTGCTCTTTTTGTTATTTAGGATGCTCGGTTTGTGGAAGAACGTCGGAGGAGGTTGCAGCACTACCTTCGATGTGTAGTGAACCATTTGGTTCAAACCAACATGGAGCTTGCTGCAAATCCTGATAAGGAACTTCTCATTGGCCTCGTGCCTTTCTTTGGGTAAGATTCAATTTACTATTTGCTTTGACTATTCTACTTATATTTATTGTTCTTTTTCTATATAGGATAGAATGTTTTAAATTTATATTGGAATAGTTCATATATTTTCAGATACCCTAATTAAAACTATTTATACTCTTAGATTCAGAAGTAACTTTCCAAACTTTGATGAAAAGTGAAATAATAAATGAGTGATACCACATACTCCACTTGCATTAATTCACCAGGACTTGTTTCGGAAGCTTATGTTCCCATCACTAACTCCAGCCAACTGATCTTGTACTTCTATGGTGGCAATTGGATGTACAATGTTCATGATTAAACCCTAACTGAACCTCAAATTTCAACAATCTATTCTTGTAACGGTGAATATATTCTCAGCGGATCAAAATGGCCAGTACAATTTTTAAAATAAAATCACCTTGTTGGTAATGTCAGTTTCATTTGAAAGTTGCATGGCCACTGCTGATTATTTTACGTGTCCAAATTGAATATTTCTAATTTCCGTTTCTTTGTACTAATTTCAATGTTTCTTTTTGTCTTCCCTATGTAAAATTTATTGTAGTTAGTTCTGTAATGCCTAATCTATTTATAGGAGATTCATGAAAAGTTTTGTGTTGGCATGGGAAGTTTTCTTTTCCTCATGAACTCAAGAATCAAATGTTGTCTCTGCAATTAACCTTTGTTACAACTGAGTGCATTGACATAATAACAGAATAACATGGAACTTGTTTTACTATTGAAATGATTTTATTATGTAAATGACCCTTTTATTGGGACAGCTCGTAATGTGATTGACTTATCCCAGTAAACAGTTGATTTTATAAAAACAAAATTTAACAAAAAGATTGATGATAAAGTTTTATCATTACACCTTTTTCTTGAGTAACATAAATGTCCATTTATGTAAGTTATATCTCTTGTTTGATGTATTAATTTCTTGATATCATTTAACTAGATGCATTGTTAACTATAAAATTGTCATCGTAAAACACCTGGTGATATATTTTTCTGCAATTCTGACAGACTTCTTATTGATATTTTTTTCTCAAAGGAGACTTTGTATCATTGTTACGAGAGATAATTTGTTCTTACTATGTGATGCAGGGACAGGCCTGATCACAAAGTGACAATTATAATGTGTAAAGTGTAGTAAAAAAAATAATGAAACTTCGTATCTGAATCTTTGCAATGCAGGTAGTAAGAGTTAGGCAATTTTTCATTTTTTGGACACATGAAACTTTTTTGGTGGTACTAGTTTGAATGCAACTTATTGAAATGAAATTAAAAACTAGTATTTTATGAAGAAGAATGTGTGAATTTGTTATTGGCTCCAACAACACTCAAAATATCCACTTTTGAAAAATAGATATATTATAAAATGCAAGATAGAAATTGAAATAATATTTCTTTTTGTTTTATGGATTTTAGAAATTTTTTGGATGGGATTTTCTATAATTTGATTTATTAAAAGTTACAAATATTTATTCAATTAAGATTTATATTTACAAAATTGTGTTGCTATTAAATTTTATTTGTAATTGTTATAAAAAATATCCAGCCTCCTTAATCAATCCTAAGCCAGAAAAATGTGTCAACTTTGAATTATAAATTACTTGCACATGTTCAAAGAGTGTTCTGAAACATAACTTACAAGGAAAATAAATTTTGGGGGCTTTACCCATCATCATTTACAATAATCCCGGTGAAAACTGAAATATCTAACCTGTAACCACTGTTCATGAAGTGACCAGAATCTATAAGTTAATGGTAATAATGATAGAAGCAAATTCCTTCAAATATATTTTGCCACTCTCGTGTATTTTACATGTCTGATCAATTGATAAGCAATGATCTTTGTCTGCTTTCAGAGAAGTCACAGAAGAAAGAGGTGGGCGTCGACACGCAAGTTCGCGGAACCCCTTTACTCGTTCACGTCCAACCAATGCTGGACAACCTTCAGAGCCATCCCCTCATTACCAAGGACTTTAGCTCCCTCCTTTTGTTAATGGTTCTCTTGCGTGCATAAACCAGTGTCCTAAGTACTCGCGAAATGTGCTTCTGTCACCCCATGCATTCCATGTTGATGTGTTCTCTAAGCTCTGAATCTCATAATTACAGTGCAGGTCACCTTTTTTTCTTTTTATTAGTTAAGATATTATGAAATATTTTGTTTTGTTGTCTCTGTTATTTTCATAACATGTTTGTTTGTGAACTTTCCCTCTTTTGGAAAGTGAAATATTAAAATAGAGCTGCTGAGCAGTGTTTTTCAGAAAACAATTCTTTTTTGTCGGTGAAAGTTTCACTGTTACGAAAGTTATTGCAGTGGTCTATTAAGATACTCCATTGCGTGTCCACTTGCTTGTTATGTGAGATAATGAGCACTGCCACTTATTGCAAATTAATTTTGATGGATAGATTCCTGCAAGAATATTGGAACTCCGGCAAGCACTGCTTGAACCAGTCCAATACATGAGATTTGATACTATTGGACTGCTTACAGTATTCCAAAATTGTCCATTTCTTTTTATAATATTATTAGATTTTTTCTAAAATTTGCTGTTTTGATACTATCTTGTGAGATATTTTGATAGTATATTTGTGCTAAATAATCTTCCAGATCAGCTTCAGTTCCCTGGATGAGAAACTCTTGACATGAGAGATTTTGTGTCAATTTTAAAGTTTCTAGTTCCTTAAAACCTCCAGTTCCCTGGCTAACTTTTATTCTTGTCTAGACCAGTGACCACCTTCTTATAAAAACACTTTGAATGAGAAGAAAATGTGTTTGTCTCTAAATAGACCTCAACGTAAATACGTAAAATTAGAAAAGAAAGGCATAATCCTGCATATTAAATCAAATATTTTCAAACTGTGTGGCATGATTTGCTCTTCTTTACTAATATGCATTTGTTGATGTGTGATCTCAGTTTCAACATCATGTCCAGTGTAATGCATGAAGAAAATTAGAAAATTAGATTTTGTTTATCCTCAGGGACTTGAATCTATGTTGTAGTGTGATTGCTCTGAGTACTAGTCTATTGGAAAGGTGTGTTATGATAGGACATCCATGAACATTGTATGAACTCATTTTAGCAGAGATAGTTGAAAGAATCAGTATGATAGCAAAGTAGCGATATTTAATTGATTTATTTCCACTTTATTGATAATTTCTCTCAAGGATATTCTCTTGAAAGAGGGCGGAGATGTTTGCCAAAGAGTAAACCTTTATCTTAGAAAATGTAACGATTGTGAGTGAGGATACTGATACTCGCCAGTAGGAATATTGTTTGTTTGACTTATTGATTCAAAGCTTTTCTGCATATTGGCAACCTTTGTACTCTTGAATCTTATTTTGAATTTGAAAAACATCTTTGATGGAGAGGAATAAGAAGCACTTTTTCATTGTTAAAACTCGTACAGGGTTGTAACTCACTATAAATGGACAACACTGTCACTATTTGCTTACGGGTAGCTCTTGTTCTGCAACAAGATGATTAAGTCATGGTACTTATTCTTGGTTGCTCTGCTTACGTATTAATAGAGGCACTCTGTTACCGTTCCTACCATGCTTTGATGCAGTGGTAAATTAAATCTGTGAGAATTTTTCTGAGGCAGAGGTTTGTTTTGGGCTTTGTGAAAGAGTAGTGGATGAATGTTTCCTAAGCAAGACTGTCAAAGTTCTAACTTGTACCCTTGCAGACAACTTCGAGCAAGTCTCCTTCGAGTGGAATCTTTCCTCCCTCTTCTTCCCTTTTGAATTGGATGGGTTTTAGGATTTGTCTTTATAAAAATAACAACTTAATTGTGCCTGGATGATACTCTGCTATTTTTCATGTTTACATTCTGCCGAAAAGTTTTGGATGGTTTTCTTGTGCTCATCTTGTTTGATCAGCGATTTAACCGATTGCATTATCACATTTTTTGGACAATAGGTGATAACGGTTCTAAATCAAATCTTCTAGCATCCTTTATTATCCTGCTATATTCTTTTGTAGCCAATGAAATCAGTGGAACTTCTGTTCGTAAGTATGCTAGACCATTAAATGCTTATGTAATCATTAAACACAAACTCATGTTCTTCAGTACGCAATATATCGCATTACAACTGTATTCTGAGTAGGCATGTCAAAAAGCATCCCTTCTCATTTAGTGAAACATCTATCTGCCCAAAGTTATTTTGACACATAAAGTCATTAAATGTTTGGTTTGCTCTTGTTTCACCTCCAACTGATAATGGTTATCAAAAATTCTGTGTTAAATAATGCTATGCTCACCTTCCTTTTGGGGAACATATTCTAGAAGCTACATATTCTTTTGAAATATAGACCATTTAACAAACTGTTACGTCTCATCTCATTAACGTTGTTTTATTATATTTGTTATACATTTCAATTTTCTGTGATGTATTATAATTATTTACAGATCTGATCAAAGTAAACTATTTACAATTTATTATAATTTTTTGTTAGTAGTATTATATACAATTTGTCCTGTTAAAATTCAGGGAACATGTTGCATGAAAGTCTCAGGCGATAAAATTGTCTAATATGAAATTAATAAAGATGAATATTTTGTATGTACATTACTACTCCTTTTTATGAAAAAGACTGATGTGCATTACTGGCCTAAACTGGATTTTGAAATAACAAAAACTAGTATTCTTATTTTAGAATAATTTTTCTCTTAAAATATAATATTCTTCATTGTCATCTCACCAAAATGTAGAGTACTTTTCTAAAGATCTAAAATAAGATGCAAGTTAATTTGGGTTAGTCATGTTAGTCCAGTTCTGTAGAAAAATACCCATTTTCTTTTCTTTTTTTTCCCCCGTTCTTAAATGTGTTAATAGGATAGTGAGGGATAAAATCTGGATTTTTATTAGCTCCTTGTTATCCAACTTCACAATTTTCTGTTATAATAAGGGGGTAAATATAACCGAGTAATTGGAATTGTTTAAATAATAAATTACTATAGAGTATTGTAATGAATATAATACAGTAGAATATCTCATAAGAGGATTGGACGCAGCCTGGACGCAGCCTGGACGCAGCCTAGACCAGCCTAGACTGCTTTGAAATCGCATTTTAATTTTAACACTCGCCCAGCACTCGCCTTTTGGCGCTGCAGTCGCATTTTAATTTTAACACTTGCTACTAAGCGCTGCAGTCGCCTGTAATCACTGCTGGCAGGCTGCTCCCACGGTCGCCGTACTCAGGCCGTACTGGCTGTAGCAGGCTGTCAGCAGGCTGTAGTCACTGGCAGCCGAGCGGGATCGGTTTCACCCATAGAAATATATCTACTGGAACGCTGATTCTGTTGGGTCTGCGAGCCGGCTGCCTGGCACAGGTCCCCCATCACAGTCGTGGGCTCGGCCTGCTGAACCTCCTTATAACCCTGTGCAGGCGGCGCCGTTTTCATTGAAATTTTTCACTTATACATAATAGTTTTGTTTTACTACTGTGGAATTGTTTTAGTGGGATAAGGGACTATTAAAGTTACATCAATTTATCACAATCCATCAATGTATTTGAGTGTTAAAATCATGTGCGTAATATTATAAAAGATGTTCATCTTTTATGAGTGCATGGTTTAATTTAGATTAATTCTATAATATCGAAAGAAAAAAGTATTATACATAGAATTCATTAATATATTTTCATGTATTTACAATAAGTATTTGACAAAAGAACTGATAAAAACTAAAATAAAACCAATCCTGAGTACAGGAATCTTAACCCACATATTTTGAAATAAAACAAGCTTGTTAAGCTTCTGGCGCATACCGAGTTTAGATTTATTTAACTGAATGATAATATTTTTAATGAACAACAAAAATAATTTAAGAAAATATCAGAATTAGAAATATAATTAATTGCTCCTAACTATCTTATGTTAGCCAAAATGGCCAAATATTAAAACAGTTTCCACGCACACGTGCAAGATGTTTATTAATTGTAATATGTTTCTTTGAATATAATAAATCCATAGTTAAAAATCATAAATTCATTTAAAATGTAAATGTCAATTGGATATTATTAACTATATTATACGACCCTATTAGACTGTTCACAACATTTATTGCGCTAGTTCCTCAGCTCACAAAGTAAAAAGACGGAAGATTTAGAAATGAACGTAAATAGTAGGCTACAATTATGAATTTGATGTGTCACTTTTACTGTACGAAATATATTTTTAGAGAATTTTGTTTATGGATTATCTCTAAGTAATCTTACCGGAAATCTTCAATTTTTCTCCACCGTTCAGGTTGTGATGTCTGAAGATGAGATGAAAAATCAAATATTATGGACACAGCTCTTTAATTTAAAAAAATTGATTCCTCCTCCCTTTAAAGTGCTTTTTCAAAATGAGCGCTGCAGATAGTTGAATATTTGGAAGGGGTGAAACCTTTCCTTTTCGTAGCTAATATCCATTTCTTTTCAAGGTCAGAATCTCGAGGAAACCTTAAAATAAACCTGAATATTAATTACTATATTTACTGCTTTGAAAATAAAGAAACCTAATTTTTATGTAAAGAACAAACATTTCGAGTAAATCGCTGTGCCGTTACATTCATTTAGTAAAACATCAACAATCTGTTCACTTTAACAATAAAATCATGGTTGAGGAACTTAAATAGTTACTTAACATATACTAAAATTTGTATTACTGTGCTGGCAAATATATAATTTTAAAAGATAATGAAGATTCAGCAGGTAAGAAAAATTCTTTTGCATACTACTTATGAAACGATAAGCCACTATTATTCACGAGAGAGGTATTCCATTTGTAGGCTACACGCGTGTTGACCATTTTAATTAACGATTATAATTGCTGTCTTATTCATTAGTGTGCACAATATTCATTTCCGTGAATGACACACGTGTCTGTTGGTGCGGCGAGCGGCGCAATGTGTTGTCAACCTTGTGCAATACCCCCGACAAGAGTAGGGGGTGTCTTGGCAGCCGGCTCGAGTTTGCCCGCTTATCCCCGTATTAATCAGCGTTCCAGTAGGTTGTATATTTCTATGGTTTCACCCTCCCCCATTACTTCGTGTCGACACATATTTGTCCTTCTGGATAGTGACAAAATATCAATTACATGAAAGGAAATACCTCAAAATAATACGATGTAACATTTTGAGTAGAAAATTTTCAAAATTCTAATTAAATAAAAAGGAAATATGTCACATAGTTTGTTGTAACAACATTTTTAAAACTAAATCAGAAGAAAATAATACAGAACTATCAAGCCTGAAGCTTTTAAACACTGCCAATATTGATGGTTGTTTTGCGAAGTCGATAAACACGCGATCATTTAATTCTTATTTAAGTCTTTGAAATTCTTACAAATGACCAAAATAAGAATTAGAACATTATCCGTTAGTTACTGATGTCTCAATGCTTTTCGTTTATATTATACTCGTAGTAAAACAAATTTTGATTCACTTTGAGACACTAAAATTGTAAGAATATTCACATTATAAAAATTGCGGATAGGCGGCAAAATGTTGGCAGGCAAATAATTTCGTGACAGAGCGATTTCACACGCCGAGCACTGGACAAATTTTATCTCCAAAATCTGTGACTGAATAATTTCAACCACCAAGACATCAGAAAAGCATCATCACGAAGCGCCCCCTCGCGGCCAATCCTAGAACCCGCTCCGGGACACGAAGATACGGCACAGCATCCTGTGAGAACGAAGATAACTCAGCTTATTTATTTTGTCGGGGAAGACTTTTTTTATTGCTTCGCAGGCCTCAGCACGTAGGCTTGCTTCGCAATAAGATCTCTTCCTCTCCAAAATACATACTCAGAGGTTTGAATAGAACAAGGTTTATTATGTAAACAAGTCGTAATGCAAACAAAGAATAACACCAGACGACGAACGACAGGCGTTGAAAGTTCAGTGTGAAATTTGTGCCTCGTTCGTTTAACGCACGACTCCAGGTAAATCGGTGGTCGAAGGTAAGGAGTTTCCTTCTTCGTCGCTAGATGGCACCGCTGGTGATGTCCAGTTGTATCTAGTCGACGAAGTGCAATATTCGGGTGCGTGACAGCGCCTCTGGTCGGAGATAGAATTTCTCCAGTACTCGATATGTGAAATCACTCGGTCACGAATTCCAACTTAGAAATTATATCTGAGAGCTGAGCTTCTTGTGAGAGGTTATCGGATATCGATGTGAACTCCTCAAGGATTTTCAGCCGAATGAATTCTTCGTTGCCTGTAGCTATAAGCAAAACAATGACAAGCGACGAGCGTGACGACGTAACACTAGAGCGAGGCTCGTCTATTGAAAGTTAAATGAGGGGCGTCCTCGTTGCACACGGCACGCGTGTGTATCAAGGAGTCTTCCACTATTTACAATCGTAAGATTCTTTTGCGTCGTATGTTGAGACTCTCTTGTGCAAAGAGTGATATCGCCTTGGAAACCAGCAAACAACATGGCTATCATGTAACTTTCGTGTGTTGGTTACATGGGGGAGTTTCATCATACGTATTTAGGTATGTATTTCTCTGTATATGTAGGAATGTGTTCCTACAAATTAAATGAGAGGTGTTACCCGCATATCTCATTATACTGACTGGTTGTCAATTACATTAAATTACATAGTATCTGTAATGATAAGTAAACAAATTCATCACATTTACGTTATGAATGAGAAACATTTCATTTCATGTTGCGTAATGATTTTCATTTTAAATGATTGATATTTGGATAGTTATCGTTGATGAATTCAGTTTCATACGTACTGCTAGACTTAATATGCGGTAACCGAAGCTAGAGAAGCTTTAATGAGTACAACTTTTTACTTGTAATTTTGATTTAGACACTCAAGGTTGTGTACACGTATCTTCTATGTATTGTAACTTTCATCTTGGATTCATCAATAACGTTTTATTTACTCAAGGAATTCCAGTTTGAAGAGTTTTAAGACACCAATACTTCATGCAAAGTATAATTAGACGAATAACATATAAAATACTTGTTAAGTTATTAGCATGATGTAAAATATCAGTCACAGTTAAAATTCTTTATCATATAGTAGCTTCAATATGATAAAAATCAAACAAGTTTTGAACTTCTTTGAATTTGTTGTCTTCTCTTTGTCTGATAGGTATTGTGAAGAAGGAAATCACTACGTCGATGAACAAGCTTTATGTTCTTGACTTTCAAAAATATCAAGATTTAAGCAAAGTCTGTTGCAAAGTACGTATGTATGTTGAGTAGTTTTTTAAAATGTCATGGCGCTGTGTTGTTCGCTTTACAATTTTTCTTCTCCTCAGATAATGGATTACATACTTTCAAATGATTTATATCGTTCACTGGCATCTCCGATACATCTTTTTCAAGTTCTAGGTCTTTTACCAGGAAGCTACTCTTTTGAAGAAGGATATTTGGTTCGAAGAAGACATATTTTTCATGCCTTTTTCTTGCTCATACCTCATCTTGGGTGACAGTTTATAAAGGATCAAGACGGTTGTTTAGTTTCACACACATTAACCTTGTATCATTATCTCCTATGATTGTGTAATTTATTTTCACCCCTCTTTATGTTGTCGTTTGTTTGGTTATGTCTTTAATGTATCACAGTAAACTCTTCCACGAGCTCTTAATAGCAATACCTCTCATAGGTCGTATACTATATAGCAGTGCAGTTTCTGAAGCATACAAAGCGATGGGCAGGAAATATTGCTCTCTAGTTGTCTAGTCAAATGCTTTTCTTGGCCTTTAAGTTCGCAATTCATGTATTTGATAGCTATTTCAGAAACAATTTATCAAATTTGTGTTTTATTTGGTTTTCTCTCGTTGTATTGATTGTACCCATATGTAAATTTATAATTCTACTTCATTTACTGAAGAAAAAAAACGATTTGAAGAACTAGACAAGGTCTTACTATGTATGTGGGTTACAAAAAATGATTCTACCGTTGTTGGCGATATTCTTCATGTTATTGAAGAAGACTACAGTTTTTCCATGAATTGTTTCAATATTGTTCATGCTTCTATATCGCTGGTGAACATTTCTAGACCAAAGGATTTGCGAGAAAACGTAATGGAAAACTTGAGGAATCTGCGCGCTGTTCAGTTGTGTTTGGGGGAAATGGCAAACCAAATTGAAAATGCTCTCGAAAAAACAAACAAACAAAAGCTAGTGGTGCAAAGCCATTTCTCATACTTTCTCATATACGTTTCTTTGTCTGCAGTATTGAGCGAAACAAACTTCTCTAGTGAAAGGGTCATTCCTGACGTGGTCCTTTATATTTTGGTCGTCTTCCAGTGCTTTGTTCATGCTCAAAGTCGCTAGATGAACTTAATGTCTTTTATTTGAAATTTGAAAGTAAAATAAATATTCAGAATATTATTTCAAAACATATAGCGACATATCAGTCTTATAAATATCGTAAAAGTTTTATGTAAATGTAATTTAGTTGAGGATATAAATTGATTATTTTCGTATCTGTAGTGCGTTTGCAGTCCTCCTATGTATTTTATCATTATCATATCTTTCATTTCAGTTTACGAAAAGTTTTTTCTACGCCTGCGTGCTCCATTTACACTGCTAATATTATTCAAGCTTCTTGAAACAGTAAACGAATGTTTAAGTGTAGTAGACATAAATTAGTTTACTGCGTCTATAAAAAACTTTCAAGGGAAATACCACTAATGCGGATGTAATGCATACTAATTGTACTTTACGTACAGAAAATTGAAGCAAAATCGTTGCAGCCGTTTTTGAGAAACATTCATAAGAGTACCTTCATGTGAAGTACCCTTTGTTTCAAAGTAAAAAATTAGAGCATGTGCATCGACAACAAGTAAATTCTACAGTAAATACGAAATGCGAATTAAATTGATTCATCGTTTACTCAGAATCGCTGCGCACAGACGGACGGACGAACGAACGAACGAACGAACGATAAGCCAAAAACAACTTTTTCGGAATCAGGGATCGCCAAAACGGATATTTCCGTCGAAATCTCGCTTTCGAATTTTTTCACGATTACATAACTTTCTATATACTACGTATATGAGAGTAAAACAATTCTCAACAAGTTATAAAAAAAGTTACTATGCCAGAGTGACGTTCAAAAGAAATTTAAATGAAGGGTAACGCGAAGAAAACCACTAAGTATAAATCGTTTCCAATTTATAGAATGTTTAAGAGCTCGGAATAAAGGTTATTTACAAGTGGCAAAAATACCATATACACTTTGCTGGAAACATTCGCTCACTTTTTAATCTTCTCGTACGTGCACACTGGACAAAGATGGGCGGTTCATCGTGAGACCTCTATACATTTAGCTGAATCGAGCATTAACAATTGTCTTAATTGACTGAAGTTCCTGTTCCCCATACTCCTTAATTACACGCCGTAAATTTTTGGCAAATCCGCCACTCTCGTTTACGATCAAACCGACACTTCATTCTAACTCCGGGGAGCGGAAATTCGGAATAGTAATTAGTTTTAGAACCCGTACAATAGATAAAATAAACAAAACACAAATCAGGGGAGGGAGGAATTGATTACGGAACTTGGTCATAAAACTAAAACAACATAGGTAGGAATACTCAAAATATCAAAATGTACTTCCCGGCCAAAAAGATATCTTCCATCAAACACATTCTTGTAAAAAGGTAGGTCAAGTATCAATAAGATTAACTGTAAAAAGGTTAGAGGTCAAATGTCGGAGTCTGCAAGTAAAAATTAACTCAAGCCGTAATCAGGGTAGAGTTCCTAAACAAAATAAACAATAGAATTATTTGTTGTAATTACGTAATTTAGTGGATTATTATTCTGTAATTTAATTTTAATTTGAAACATCGCTGCTCCGTATCGATTTTACATAGGAACTCTTATAATTCAAAACAGCCTAGTTTTAATGCAAATGAGTTTAAAAATAACGATTGAGTCAAATTTATCAAGACATAGACTAAGGAAGTACGTTGTGAATAAATTCCTCTTGATGACGAACACTACATTCAGCGTTTTTTCTCGATTAATCTGTTTGCTACTACGGCTTGCCTTTTCTCTAGAATATTTTTGTGGGATTTAATTTACAGGTAATTTAGATTACTGAGCATTAACTAATAATAACCATTGCTGTCACCTCTGGCTGCAATGAAGCTGTAATCCGACTGCATGCCGAGTCGAGTTGAGCGTGAGTAGCAGATACGGGTACATTTCCCATACGACTTCAAGTCTCTGCCCGAGTTCCTCAATCGTAGGGATTGCGTGCCCCCTCTCAGCAATTCTGGCTACTTCTTTCACCTATACTGTGTTTTGAAATGTATTGAAATTTGGGGGAATCTCTTCCCGTTTATTTTCTAGACACTTCCGTATCAGAAGGTTTATGTTACTAGCCACTTCCTCATCAGAAATGTTTATCAGAAGGTTTCCTTTCGCGCTGGGACACCGTATACGAGAATTTAGACGGATGCATCTTGAGTGCCGGATGTAAATATTGCTAAAACTAAGCAATTATATAACACATCTAGATGTCTGGAGTAGCTAGTCTCGCTTGCACAGACTTAGCAATCTCCGCTCCAGACGATGAGATCGAGCTTGCTTTCAAGGTAGAACTTAAAATATTTATACAAATGCTGTTAGCGTCTAATGGCAACGAATGAAGTACTTTTTATATATTAGTTTGGAGTTATTGAGATAAGGTCAAAAGATGTTATTAAACTATTTATAGAGCCAACGTTTCGAAAATTAAATTTTTCTGCATCAGGGCTGTGTATCCTATATTGATTATTCATCGGACTGCCACCGTCGGACCGCACTTACTATTGTATACATATCACCACCATCACAACTTTCCACACTCACTTGCAACGATGTACTTTTTACAACGAAGTACTTTTTGTTGCAAAGTCATTAATTTAAGCATGAAAACTAAAATATTCGAAAGAAGGATGAACTGTTTAAAGGGTTGACTCCCCAGAAGTGAGGGAACATTTAAATCAAGTACATAGGACAAGTGCACTCACTGGAGCAGGTTTGGAACGCCAGAAACTCTCACCTTTCGAGAGAGGGAAATGGGGTGAGAGGGGCCTTTTGATACTTGTAATTTTTAATATCAGGATCTACAGTGTGCTTTATTGAGTGACGTGTGGGTGTGCCTAGAAAACACTTGGGAGCACCCTCACCTCAAAATTTGACGGCGATATATTTCTAATACTAGAAGTTGTGGTGATATTAAGGAAGGGCGGCGCTAATTGTGTCTCTCACCAGAATTGAAATATTTTCGATATGGTCATTTGTTTCGCTCTAGATGGAACAAGATAAAGTGTATTGAAGTTAATCTACTAATTGATCACCCTCCCTCTCAATAATTCAGTACGACAAAGATATTCCTTAGACAAAGTCGTCGAAGGTGATTGTGGAAATATTCGTGCTGAGGAAGAAAGAAATATTAATCAGCAATTTTGAAGATAGCGTAGAACTTGTCACCGTGTTCTCTTGCTGGACGAGGAGTCGTTAGATTCTAGGATCATCGGAACCCAAGTGATGTATTATAATTTATTTCATTTTATATTTGCATGTCAATATTTTAAATAATATAGATTATTAGATATGGACTTGCTTTCCGGATTTATTATTTTTAATAGTTTTATACGATATGCTTTTTTCAGAATTGCATTGCCTACACTGCTAAATTCACGCCATTTTCAACTATTCGCCACTGATGAGAGATATCAGGAATGAGTTGTGAATCGTTTACAAACAATACTCAATATGTATTATAACGTAAATGAATAAAATGTGCTACGAAAAGTGTTAAGTTGCATTTAAGGCAACCCCAATAATTTGCTGTATATTTTTCCAAAGAAGTTACTTCTTATTAGAAAAGATAACTTTGGAAAAATGTTTAAATATATTTTAAAGAGTGAACTGATATGAAAAAAGTTTTTAGATTACTGTCACGTTACCCTCTGCGACATCTTCTTTCTCGACCGGGATCGGCTTCTGGCTACTGACGGAGAAGGAAAACTAGGGCTCCCACCATATTCAAAGACTCCATGCATTAACAATCAATATTTTATTGCTAACCATTATATACATTAAGTTCCCTAATTATACTACTAACCCCTCAGCTCCAAGTCCACCATAGTTTATACACCAATCTCCAACTCCAGCTTAGCACACCTTTAAATGACCTGCATTCCCACTCTCCTTCAAATTGAATAGTTATTTGATTATCTACCTCTGACGAATACAATAGCCACTCACCCAACAGAATGTCTTCATCATTGGGTTGTTTTATCAGCCGCTGCTCGCCTCCAGAAATGCGACGGACCGTCCTTCCCACACGTCCACACTCAGCCTTCTCCAATCATCAAGTCGTTCCTTCGACGTCCGTCCACCCTCGCATCGGGTGAACAAGTCCCCTCAATCACGACCGTTCATCCCCGCATCAGATATGTAACGTTTCTACCTGGTTCTATTTTTCGCTGCCACCACCCCAAACTACTTTGAGAAAAAATTTGATTTTAAGAATAAATTCTCTTTACTCGAATATAAACAAAATAATAAATTACAAAAGATATAACAAATGCTCAGACATGAATTAAGAGTTAACTTCCGCAACTACAATCTCAAAGTCTTCGCGGAAGGCACACTTCCGCGGACACATGACGTGCCTCTACCTCCTCTTACATCACTTGTCTCAACCGTGCGAAAAGGGCTCACCACTGTTTTCTCTATCCTTTTATCGGTCAGAGGAGGACGCGGTTCCCAGTGCCCCCCCCTGCCCGGTTCACCGACCCCATGTGTGGAGAGGTCAGCGGCCCTTCACTGCCCATACTTCCACATTCTTCAAACCCGTTGTCTCTCTCTCTCAAAGCACATTCAAAGGTTCCACGCCAAGAATAGTTCATTTACTGCCCCTTCACTGGGCACTGCCTGTTTCAGTACCGTTAGCTTCAGCCACCACGTACAGTCCATGAAATTGCAGATCATCAAGTCTCTCCGACGTCCGTCCGCCCTCGCATCGCACGATCAAGTCCTCTCAATCTTCGCCACGCACCACCGCGAACCCTCCGATCGTCTCCTCCCCCCGCATTCTGGGCTACTACCCTGTCACCTCAGCTTACGGTAACCCGTTTTTATCTAAGCTTCGCGTAGCAACAACCATTCTGCTTTTTCTAAATCATTACTACACGTGCCGGCTTTGATGGAAAGTTTCTATCTCTAAGTAGTATATGTCAGGCATTTCACCCTTTCGCCGGATGTGCATTCAGCACTGATTGCACTAGTATCTCTACATTCGCTTAAAACATTTCAAATGAATTCCCCTTGAATTCTATATTTTCATTTAGCTTTTGAAATTAATCTTTTTTCCCAAAAGTTCCCCTTCGCGTCAATACTTTGAAACATATATAAAGTATCTACTACATAAAATTATCATATAGGAGCATTTTATATTTAATAGTCACATGGTTCCAGTCCTATCAAACAATTTGTATAAAGCGTTAGCCCCGGCTATTAATTTCTGCAGTTTTCGCTCTCCTTCCTGGAAGTTTCATATTCGGAAAAGGTTTTGTTGTGAGAAATCGCAATTATCTCCTTTATGTTTTTCAAATATTTTTTATCTTGTTTTCCATCATATATCGGATATATGCATATCATTTGTCCCATTTTAAGAATCGTTTCACCTATACTAATAGATCTTGTGTTTATGCCTGTGACTATCATTGTAAATGTGATTATCTCTGCTGTCATGGTCCTCTCTCAGGACGGTTCTTATTAGTATTACTGTGTATTAGATTGTGTCCTCTTCGAACGCAACATTGATGAATTCAACCATCACCTGAGACGGAAAACTGTCAAATTATTTGTAATGATCTTTTCAGAGCCACCATATCTATCATTGATGGGTATTACAGTTTTTCGAATCATATATTGGTTAATTATATTTATTAATTTTGTACCTTGTTTTAAGTTTATAACTTTTTCCTCTCAGTTAAAAATGTGTTTTGATCGACTGAACAATATTTTGCAATTCCAATTGGATTGCCGTCTTCACTTGATTTCGTTATCGATGTTTTGGAAAAAGATCAGAATGTTAATCCTTCACCTTTGTTAAGGGATGAACAAATATATTATAGAAATGTTCGGATAGTACTTGAAAGAGCACGTTCCGCCAAAAACTATGTAAATTAAGAAAATTTAACAGAAACACTGATTTCACTTCAAGGCGTTTATTTGTGTAAAATGGCAACCCAACTTGAAAATGATTTTAAACTTCAGAATTTCATTGATATTTCTTGTTTTCTTATACATTATGATTGACACATTCTGTATTTGCCTCCAAAACGTATTTCCAAGGAAACCTTAGAGAGGAGTTTGATGCTTTTTCCTCTGTTATTCCCGCGGTTCGCTTCGTTTCAGACACTTCACAAGATTTATTTAGTATTTTCGTGTTATGCTTATCTTGTCATCAGGTTGTCTATGAATCGGAGCGAACATCTTCTCTTATATCACAACTTCAAATAAACAATAATCTTTCTCCTAAAGTTTATGAACAACTTCATAAGTTCCAACGACAGTTGTCAAGTTGTAAAATGAAATTTAGTGCGGTTGGCTTTTTCAGCATTGATTTAAAAACGTTGTTTGGTGTTTTATCAACATTAGCAACGTACTGTGTTTTAATAGTTCAGTTTCGAGAGTATTTACACGAAGAACCATCAATAAAAGGAATGACGTCGAACAGTTCTAATACTTTGGCAGAAGCAACATAAATGATTATACATCATTAGCGTATATTTTTTTGAATAAAATATTCTTGGTTCAAATTATGTATTATAGACTTAAACATTGTAGTCGAAAGAAGATGTAGTCACACTATCCAAGTTGTTTATTTTTTATTTAATAAACTGATGATGGCCGTCACGAACGGCGGAAAAACTTTATGATTTTAAAAAACTTTAATAGTATGATTACATCTTTATACAATAATTTAAACTACCAACATTGAACCTCGACATTGATTTAAACATTAATAATCCAAATAACATTTATGATTGTTTTTATAATTTTTCTCTTTTTTTAAAATAATTCTTGAAAAGCTTAGTATTTAGTCGAGTTTATAGTGTTAAACGTGGGTATAACTGTGAATCCGTGTAGATATTTAGTTACCAAATGAGATTTTTGAAGTATAGAAATTGGTGGATAAGCAGTATGCAAATATCTTACCAAATATGCAAATATAATTGCAAATTGATGTGCCGATTATAATTCTCGATTCTTCTAAGAAGAATATCATATAATGACCGCAAAATTCTCACTTTTTGGTACCATTTGAGAGTGTTGAATTAACTCACTCTGATAAAACGTGTTTCCATGTTATGGTTTATTATTCAAAGTCACAATTTTATTTATAGCCGACACAGCAACCACGTGAAAAATGGATAGTGAACACCATACGGAAACATATTAACCACATTTTGTTTTTGATACCCTGGAGATTTAGAAGTTTGGATGCTGCGAAGCCCAAAAATGCGTGTGGGAGTAAAACCAACCAATAAAATACACTGAAAAACTTATAAAATGTATAAACACTAAAAAACATAACATGTAAAATTTAGTATCTTCAAGAGTGAATAAAAGTAGTTTTTATTTTAATAAATTGCATTTTCTTTCCATAAAAATCGTTTTAATAAACTGCATTTTATTTCATTTTAATATTGTTTTATTGATTTCGACAAAATATATTAATCGAGGAAGATTTAATATAAGAAATGTATGTAAGAAAAACGGATCTCGAGTTTCAAGAGCTGGTATTTGCTAGAAAGAATTAATATCAGTGGTTTAGGAGATTGCATCCCGTTTTACAGTTTAATGTGTTGTTTAATGCGTTTAACATTTTTTATTATTTACATTAATAAATAGTTTTAATCATTTCTTGAGTCACTGCTTAAGTTCAGAAAATTAAATTCAAAAGATTTTGTTCGTTTACTGTAAGGTATATTTGTCATTTACTATTGCTGAGTCCGAAAAGGTAAAAATGAATAATACAACCCCATAAACGAAAGTCAAAACCGAAGTGGAATATATGTGAAAAGTTCTTGTTTCATGCATACTGTGCTGTCTTCAGAGTTTGTTATTTGCAGAGTTTATACAGAAGGAAACCTACATTTTTCGTATATTTTATTTTGTAAATTACGTCCATCATATATAAATGTTTTCTGGAATATGTGATATATTCTTGTGCAGTGCTGTCCAACTAGCGACCCGAGAATTATAGTATACATTTTACTTAACCGTTTTCATCTAAAATAGGGGGGCACAACTTTGTGTTATAAATCTATTCTGGCAGAATTAATATTTGACGTGACATGTCCATGAAGAGAGAATAGAAAATTGTGTTCGAAAACATTTTATTATAATACTAAAGATTAATAATATAAAAAAATACTATTCAATTTTTGGATTAAAATAATATAAATTTCTTGGTGATAATCAACACACGGTAACAAATAAATAAATATGAACCATTAGTTTTGTGGGGTAACATTTTGTGCAAACACCATCCCGTGGAGGCTCAATCGATCGAAAGTGAATTGAAAATGGCCCAAGGGTTAAGAGAAGTTGGACTGCGCCGTTGAAATGCATTGTAAAAATATGAGAATTTGTTATCCTCAGGGATTAAAAACGGAATCACGTGACTAATTAGCTTCCACTTTTCCATTACTTGCGTCCGTAGCAACGGGCAAACATCATATCGTGACACTCCTCTCTTTTCTACGTCATTCGTCGGTTCGTCCATGCGTCTGACA
Organism: Laupala kohalensis; assembly: GCA_002313205.1. Lineage (NCBI taxonomy): Eukaryota > Metazoa > Arthropoda > Insecta > Orthoptera > Trigonidiidae > Laupala > Laupala kohalensis. The sequence continues at coordinate 165,658 of NNCF01127845.1, read as the reverse complement.
TATTTTCAAGGGGAGGGGATTACCAAGAAAAAGTCTATTGAAGTTCTGATGAGTGAGTGCGGCGTCTAATTACTTACGTCCCTCCTACTCCCCAAACGTCTCCATGGAGACAAACATTACGTGTTCTCTATGGAAACAAAAAAATTCATGAGTGGATAAAGCTTTTTGATGTCACGTACTTTTGCGATATAATCGGTTTGCTACCTTTTTATGGATCTTAGTACTAAGGAAATGTCATAAAGATAAAGGTTCTCACTCTCGTGTCACTCCCACCCAATATTTTTTTAACGTAACTCTAGTTATTTTATTTACTATGACCTTTATTTTGTTACGTTAGTTACTTTCAATCGTCTTCAAAATTACGTTTGTTACTTTTTTTTTTTTTCCTTGTTTTTTTACGGTAATTCGTAGGATGTTGGGTGTTTCAATTAAGATATTTATGTGTCATAGTGTAAAAGAACTGCAAGTTAATGTATTTCACCGGTACTAGTTTTTTTTCCTTGGTGGTGGTGTTATTTTTATACTATCTTATCCATACTAATATTCAAATGCAAAAATGTATCTCCCTTTTCATGATTAAACCGCACAACCGATCGTGATGAAATTGGGTAAGATGATTGTTTAGATATTCAGGAAGAAAATATTCCAACTTAGAAAGATAGAAATTTGTTTACGGATGAAGTCCTGAAAAACTCCATATTCCGAGAGGTTTGTTCTCTTACTCTGCCTAAACGGTTAGAGATAGGGGACAACTATGAATGGCAACATAGTTGGCCTCAAAGAGTTCTACAAAAACGTCCGCGACAGCATATGTCTATCTACAAAGGTTAACCTAGATTACCGATAATTAGTTATCAAAATATAAGAGTTAAAATACTTCAATTCAAGAAAGTAATTTAAGAAGGAACAAAACAATCATCATCAAATTTAGTGGGTTTTTTATTTTGTGCATTTAACAAAGATAAAACACGTCTCAAATGCAGAGATGAACTTCAGATGTTATTCCAGAATTGAGTCACCATTGGGGTTAGCGGGAGGGGGGCAGCCACAGAAACCCCATGATGGACAGAGAGGGAAGGAAGGAACGTGTAAAAATATTTAATCGAAAAAGACGGGATTAATCCGTAGATTCCGAGACCCTTTAGATAAATAGTGACATGATATCGTGCATATGAGGGTTAAATAACTCTTCATCCCTAAAAGTGAATTGATGAGTATCGATTGCATTGTTTCTCTTACGTACAACTTTACGTTTCTTGTTCAAGGGCGGTTACATTCATGGATTTCTTTATTCTTGCTGCTGAAGGAAACTCAGAACGGTGTATATAATCAAGTTTTGCGTTAAACTTGTATTATTATGAATTTGTAAAATTAGGATGCTGTACATACGTTTTAAAAAACCACTGAGAAAAATTATTTTGTTAAAACAATATAGATGTATTTTTTCCTGAGTAAAAAAATTTGGGTCTTAGAAAAATACAGGACAGCGCCGGGTAGTCAGCTAGAGAAAATATTATATTTTGAAATAATTGAGAAATAAAAAAAATTAGAGAATCGGTCTCCCGAACCGTACCGAGTACTAACGATCCGGAGTCCGGACCCTTTGAAATGAAACCAATACTCAACGTCAGTGTTGGACAAAAAGGTGTCGAATCTAAAAACTAAACCTAAAAAACAAGTTAAATTTTATAGCAGACTACAGACAAAGCCATAGCATAGTTTTCCTGAGTTAAACAAAAATTACAAATTAATAGTTTTTAGTCGTGAAGTTAGTCGCATAAAGAATTAGGTAAGAATTACCTTACTCTTGCTTCCTCACANATTTCCTTACTCTTGCTTCCTCACCGAGTCGTTTCACACACATGACAACCGACGTACACAACCCGCTGTACACTGCCGTATAAAGGATAGTCTAATACAGCGTGGTATTTTCTGGCTGGAAAAGATATCTAAAATGTTATATTATTTCCATGTCTGGCAAAACGGATGTTATGAGTTTTGGCAATCTTCGTTCCATATTCATAAAGTTATTCTTCCATATTCATAAAATATTAAGAATACGATTTCAATTAAGCTAAAACTTCGTAGTTAAACAATGAATACTATATAAGTATATATTAATATAATACATTATAAATAATTCCCATTGTTGTTGTAATCTGCAAAAACTACAATACTATTTATTCATAAAGTTTGGCGATAACAATAAATTAATATTCCATTCAATGTGCAAATATATTAAAGACAATCATTTTGAAATACAAAACTGATTTATTTCATAATCACTTGATTGAAATCACATATTCACTCTGGTTGTGGACAACAACGTTTCGAGGCCAAGACTCTGGTCTCTTCTTCAGGTTCTTTACGTTCTATTAAGTTGCACTACTACTCATATCAAATGTTGATATACTACTGATAAAATATTGTCAAATTCAAATGTCAAATATGAAAACATTTATGTTTGAGTAGGTTTATAGTAAAATTCTAAAATCTACCATTTATGTAAATGGCACCTGTAAATGATACCTTATCATTCTGGAGTTATAGTGAGTTTATGATAAGATGTACATGATAGTGCGATGCCGTTTTAGACATTTTTTACAAGGCAGATTTTATAAGGCCTCGAAACGTTGTTGTCCACAATCATAATGAATGTGTGATTTTAATCTTAAACAGTTTGTGAAATAAATCAGTTTTGTATCTTATAATGATTGTCTTTAATATATTTGCACATTTAATGGAATATTAATAGATTAAATAGACAATCAGAGTGAGTGACGTAAAATTTCGATTGCAATAAATGTTGGAAAGTAAAAAAAAGAAGATTATGGGAAGGTGTATGAAAAACTTACGAGGCGAAATATTTCTTATATTTCCAATCTTACTAAAGGTTCGTTTTTGTTATAATGCGAATCCATATTGAATAACGATTTACACTATAGGATATGTATAGGTTTAAATTTATTGATTTTATTCAGGGTAATTAAATAAAATGATGTGGGTCGATACAAATAAATTTTGATTTATTGTTGGGTTTTTTGTTTAATGATATATGTTTTTGATAGTTATAACATTACACTATTTTCTTCTCCTTTTGTGCGGTAGGGAAGAAATTATACAGCCGTTTAACAAAATTGTTATCTGTAAGGATGAAATGAGCGACTGTGTATCATGACTTTCTTCATATTTCCTTTTGTTAAGAGACTGCATATCGGATTTGTATGTGTGGAAACGGCGATTTTTAGACAGGTTACTTGATTTATTGACGTTGTTTAGGTTTTTGCACCATAACAAATAAGACAAATACAAATTAATGTACTTATATACAATAATTGCCACATATTGTATTGCAAAATTGAGAACTAAAATTACTATACTGAAACATTTTTAATAATTCTACTACAATTAACGTCCATTATATAATTACATTAAATAAATAATATATACTGTTCGTCCGTAAAAAGTTTTTAATTATTTATTTAGGTTTTAATAACGATATAATAGTAAATACAATAAATGTACAAAATAAATTTTAGGTGATAGTGTAGTGTAGAGAAGTACAATGCTAACACAAGAGTGCCTTACTCTTAGAAGTAGGAATTTATATAAACATAAAACACAATGCAATTATATTGACATAGGGAGATGAGACATTACAAGTGACATATTATGTTAACAAATACCTACTTACATATTGAGACAGAAGTTTTCAGAAGTGAGTCTAAGCCACAATTGAACCATTGAAACATATTCATTAAATATAAAATGGGTCAAGATACAACATGCTAAATATCAAGATTCAAGATAAAACATGTTCAATGGAATAGCTACAATGCCTTCGAACAAATTTTGTATTGTTATCCATGTTTCTGAAACATAATAACACCAACTACCAACTTTTGCTTATAATCGATAGTGATTGCTATTTGATTTGGACGAGGATAATAACATACGTGCCAATGGCAGCAGCGATGCTGAGTGCTAATGCCATGTCCAGAAGGAAGAATCCACAAGCCGTAAATCGAATTTTTAGATGAGTTTGTTGCTCGGCAAAACGAATTACCTGTAATACCAGAAGATGTATTTATTGCTTTTATTATGTCATATATCACTATTGTGCATGTTTCAATTCATAAATTGCCTCCCTGTTAGCGTTACTCGTGTCTCTGTCTTACCGCAAAGACGCATTAACTAAAGACGATTTGTTACCAAAACCTACATCATCATACTACTGATAATCGTTTTTATATGACCTCCCAAGAAATATCACAAAAGAGCGCTCATGTCTGTGGAAATATCTGTGGCGTCCTCTCGGAGATACTAGTCGAAAATCGAACCACGACGCGGGAGAGTTTGATTTTAGCGCCATACAAAGGATAGCTAAGTCACGCAAACAGTGACTTTGAAGGATAGGGATGACACTAATGTTGTCTTGCCCTAACTTCGAGGTACTGCACTATAATAGCTCAAATTCTCACTACGACGCTACAGACATTCCCAAAACCCTAGCCCTCTATCCTTACAAAAAGCATGTGCACAAAACGTGGTGGGAGTTCAAAAGCGATATGTTGAGAATTTTTCAGTTAGTACGATCAAGTAAGTTGTGGCTTTAACACTGTTATAGTGTTTCTGTCTTACGATGCAATATTCGAGTACATATTTTTATTCAGTACTAGCTGAGTACCCGCGGCATTGTTTACGTGAATTTTGTTATGTGTCTGCAATTTTATCCTCTCACATTCCCATTCCAACTCTGTGTCGCCGAAAACTGTTGACTCATCACTGGTATCTGTCATGTTCGATAAATATTTCATAGCATCCTCTACCCTAGGGGTGCTGGGGCTTATACGGTCTGGTTATGTGTGTCCCTCTTATCACATCCTGGCCCGGGTTTTGCTCCGGTTTTCCTTCGGGTAGAGGCGGATTTCTTATACAGGTTCTCTAGGCTTTGTCTAGGGGCGTGTTTATTGTAACAATAAATCGTGAATTTAGTGTTATTTCAATTTCTAAACACTATACTCAGAATAATCTATAGTTCGATAATAATTTGTACATGTAAATATTTTGCGTTCAATTACGTACATATTGACATTCAAATTAGAATTATAACTCGCAGCTAATTTTTCATCTTATCTAGGAATTTTTGCTGAAATTTTTGAATTCGCCTCTGCCGTAGGGGTCTTGATCGGAATTGATGAGATGGTCCCTTGCTTGCTTCCGGAGAGTAAATTAGTTTATTGTCCTTCACGTGGTCATAAGCAGTTTGTACTGCTTTTTTGGCAATAAATTTATTATTATTATTATTATTATTATTATTATTATCACTCCCTCCCTAGGAGTGACAGGGATTTCTTACCCCCACAGTGCTTGTTATTCAGTCATCTTACAAGTTTGGTTGAAATTTCTGTAGGCACTCCAGAGTTATAGTGGGATACATATATAAAACATTCCAACCCCCATTTCACCCCTTTAGGGGTGAATTCTTTTTTTTCTACAATGTAAAAAATCCTTCGCGGGCGTGAGCCTATCAACTTGCCTAAGTTTCAGCATAATCGGATATGGGAGCGCATAAAGACAAACAAACATTCATTTTTATATTATAAAGATGGTATTCGGCAATAGTTGATTTGTTTTGATATTCTCTTATGTTTTGTTACTCTCCCGTGTTTCAAGACATATTATTTAAACTACATGCAATGATTCTGATTTGAGTACCTGCGTAAGGAACTGTGTCGGAAACGCAGCGCTGTTTGTAACTTCGGCCAGAAGATTGGCTGCCATCACAGCAGTGCGTCTAGTCTCCGCTATTGCCAAGTGACTAGCTGCGCACACTAACAGAACAGCCGCTCCTTCGTGTAGCAATGCGAATATCGACAACAGATTGTTTTCTTCACTGCCACGATTTGCACGTTCCGCACTAAAAATATTTCAGTATCAAATATCGTGACAAAAATAAATAGGTTCTATAAATCAAGCAGAATTTTCTTTTAATGATCACATCAGAAGAATGTTCCCGAACCTTTGCAAAACAGCACGTGAAGTGTACTATTTCCGTAGAAAATTGGTGTTATTTGATTTAAAATCTTAAAACGCGAATTCCATCTATTTTTATTTATTAATTTCAATAAACAGTTTCCCCGTTCCCAAAACACAAAATAATATTTTTTATGCATCTACGAGTATAGAAACGAAATTTTGAGACCGATTTAACTCAAGTACTCATTGTTTGCAACATATTAAAACGAACATTAAAAATCTACAAACTCTTTAATTCACTAGGTTTTGTGTCATTCCCTTCTTACGAAATCTTTTCGTTTTAGTGAGTACTTTGATGAGGGGAAGTCAAATAATTCTTTGTCATACAAATATTTAAGTCATAAATATTGTTTGTGATTTTACATTTTTTAAATGACGGAATAGTTCAAGGGATTAAAAAACTGTTATTTCTCAAATTTCTCGGTTTAGTTACAAATTTGCCATTTGAGGAGTGTGTGTCGGGACTTTGGAACAGTTAGGTAACATTAATATTATTATTTTTATTTGTGTATAGGGAGTTCTTTGAATTACCATACATAATTGTTACATTAACCTTTAGTCCTATGTTATAACCAACAACAAGATTTCTGAGTCCACTTACTGACAGTAATGTAATTTAAAAAATTTATTAGTGTTTTTTCCATTTAGTTGATTTAAATCTCGCTCTACACAGATAAATTTAAACGGAAAAATACTATGGCAAAGATTTTACTATAAATGTCTCGATGTCTTATCGGAAATGGCAAGAAATTGTATTTTAAAACAAAAATTTCCAACTTCTATGGTTAGAGAACATTTATTCGTAAATTATTGCGCTAAATCATTGTTAACATTTCTGGGCTGGACTGCCTATATTTATGAATTTAAAAAGATGTATGGGTAAAGCTTACTATCCACCGTTTAAAATCAATTTGATCTGGGTTTTGGACATGATATGCTATTGATGAATTGATGTAAAAAAGTTTAAATAATATTAAGCTATTTGAATTGCCAAAACTAGTTGACCGTCCGGATCGTCCGACGAAAACATAAGCATCCTGCATTTGCTTAAACATAAAAATACCGGATTTTTTTACACTAGAAAGATCAAGACTAATAGAACAATCTGCTAATACCTGCGAAGTAGAGAGAATGTTTCCAATACCATAGCCAGGAAATCGTACGTCACTGCAAACAGAAGCGGCACGCCGAAAACTCGGTTGATTCTTTGACACGCAGACACCAGTTCGTGCTGTGCGCGTCGAAGTATCAAAAGTTCAGAGGTTAGGTCGCGTTCACCGTTCTCAGCACTCATTGATGGTAGAGACAGAATTCCCGAACGCTGTGTGCGTGAACGCGTATGAACGCTTTCCTGCATCTCTCCGAGGACCCTGGTTTTCACATTCCATATTGAAGGTATCTTTGATGGATTCAACTCATAGTGAGTTCCTGCAGTAGCATAATCTTCACTAGGTATCCATTGTCTTGAAGAGGATGCTGTGCCGACCTGGTCTAGCGTATTGTCTACAAAGTTTGGAGGGAAATATCCATGTTTCTGGGAAAATGTCTCGAGTAGCGACTGGCATTTTTTGTTTAACGTTGAATATCGCGATTTTATAAATAAGACTGAAAAAATGTATTGGAGAGTGACGGCAACGAAATATTCTTCGAATAAAAATCTTACCCATATTTGTCCAATTAATTCTTTTTTCACAGCCATCAAGAAAAGAAAAACTAAAGTGGTTCCCTGTATAAACACAGTTATTGCCATTGAAGTCCATGCGAATATAGTCATCGATTTCCATATTGGATGATCTCTTTGGTATAGCAAACAATCAATAGTAATACATTTGCGCACCAGACTTAGCAATTTCTTTCGGTTTACTGTTACTATTAGAAAAATAAGAACTGAAGGTCCGAAAAAAAGAGGAATATATACTCCTATTACTGTGACCTGTATTATAGTATTTTCAATTTGGTTATAACCCAAACTCAACTTAAACAGAATAAACCCAGCAATAAGATAAAAGATGCAGATGATCATTTGGTATAGAAGTTGGATCCTGAAAGAGAAATATTTATGTTAAATTGCCTCCGGATTAAGCATATTTCCTATGTAAGAGATAAAGACCATTGTAAATTACCAAATTTTTATCTTTGGAAAAATGCTGTATATTTTTTATCTCATCATAAAAAGCAAAAATATTGTTTTACTACTTGATTTCCCGGAGTTACCTGAGATTTTTCTTAGACTAATCTTCTCTTAGTCAGGAAAAAAAATCTATCTTTATTGTAAAATCAAAATACTTTTACTTAATGGTTTTCAGAAACATGTACAGCATTCTAATTTTTGAAATTAATATTAATACAAATTTAATACAAAACGTGGCTGTACACTACACCATGTCGCGGGGGACGCGCCGGTCGAATCTTCACTTCCGAGGCGTGACGGGGCTGCACCATTTCATTAAAGTTATTATAAAATCTAAACAGTTCGTCGAAATATTACGATTTAAAGACGTTATTTGTCTTTGTTAAATGCACAAAACAAATAATACATTAAATGTGATCATGATTGATTTTTTTCCTTCTTAAATTAGTAACTTAAATATAAGTGTTCTAAAACTTCTATTTTTAATAACGTTTTATGGATAATTTGGGTTAATTCTTGTAGATAGAAATATGCTGTCGCGGACTTTTTTGTTGAACTCTTTGAGGCAAACAATATTGACTTTCATAGTTGTCACCTACATCTAACCGTTTAGGTAGGGTAAGCAAATATAACTTTTTTCTCTTTTTTATCGACACTAATTGTCAAAAACCATTTCTATCTTTCTTATTACACGTTTAAAAAATAAGAGTTAGCCTATGTTCATTCTGGACATCTAAACTATCTCCTTGCCAAATTTCATCACGATCGCTTCAGTAGTTTAGTCGTGACCAGGTAGCAAACACACTGGCACACAATCGCGTTACGCATTTATATATTAGTATGAATTGAGAAAAACATTCTGGGCTTCGGAATCAATCATTCTAATAATTGACGAAGGACTCGATTTGTTTTAAAAATAATTACAGAAGTAAAAAATTCAATCAACTTAAAAAAATTGCTTTTAAATGTGAAATATGTAGCTATATACGAAAATTTTGACAGTATGACAATTTTGTCAGTTTAAAATTTGAAATAGCCAGTGTACGTTTACATCCGTCTATTTCATTCACTCGTAAAAATTGCTACTCCATGAAGGATATGTGCCAATGGAAGAAAATTTATTCTTTGTATTAATCATAGCAACAAATGTAATTTATAAAAGTTTGTTGCCGGTATATTATGTACCAAACTTAATATATTTTCTCTTACAAGCGCGTCAATAACGCGTCTGTACTCCCCGACATCGACTCAAATGCTATGCTAGTTGTATTTTTTCCCCGGCATTTAGAATTATTTATTGATAATAGGGAAGGAAAGATTCTGCTTCGGCTTTGCAACCTTGAAAGCACTATTACTTTTTTATTTTATTTTAACCCAGTGGGTCCTCTTTGGACCCCTGTGTTGCCGGAAGTGGGTTACTTTATCGTTAGATTTCTGCTACAACTTTGTTTTAAAAACACCAATTAATAAATGAAAATTAAACTTTTAAATTAAACAAAAATAAAACAAAACATAAAAATAATTTTTAATTTAGTTTGTGCGAAGCAGCTCCTCCAGTCTTCCCGGACAATGTAGCCAAAATGTTTCGGTGAGGCCACAGCTACGACCCGTAACCTTCCGCAGGTCGGTCCGCGTCTCAACGCCTTCCCCAGCGCCCGGGAGGCACACCCCGCACTCTCTCATCGACAGCATTCGCGATACGTTGATACTGGCGTACATTTCGTGTTCGGGAAGGAGATATGAGGGGTACGGCACGCTCTTAGACTCGACAAAGCTAAGTCTGTCGAGAATAGTCTTTGGAGCGCCTGCCAAGATATCGCACGCAAACGTGGTTGTAGGTCGAATCAAGCGGTTAGGGGAAAAAGCAGTTAGAAGGTGCTGTTTTTTATTCACGAGAACGTAAGAGAGGGTGAAGTAGTTGAAACTTTGAAAACAATATCCCACGATGCGAGGCCGCCAGAAAGGATTCCTATCGAACTTCACGCCCAGATATTTGACGTAGGGAACGAAGAGAGATGCGTGGAGCCGAGAACGACGTTTGTGAGAGATTTGCGAGACGTAACACGCCCCATTCCTCTTCACCGCCTGTTGGATTCGTAGTCAGGCGTTCCGTGTTTCCGTGTGAATTCAATCGCAAAGTGTTTGTCTAGGTTAAGGGAGAGGTGTTTTGTATTCAGCCATTGCAGAAGGAGACGACTCTTTTGATTCAAGTAACTCACTGTCAGCTCTGATGCCAACTCAGCGTAGTATGCGAAGTCATCTGCAAACATTAAAAGCTAACATCAAAACATTAAAAGCTCCCTTGAACGTGACGTTCAAATACCTTCCCAATCACTGACAGAATCCTGAGTGGTCGATCCGCGAGTGACATTTCCCAGCTTTCGGTATCAACATGATCGTCGCCACCTTCCACTGCTTGGGAATATAACAAGCAGATAAAACGGGCTGAATAAGAGAAGCACAGCTGCCATTGCCATTTTACCAAGTTTTATCAGATGTAAGGGAGATATTTTATGTTGGCCTCGTGACTTTCTTGGTTTGTCTCCCCAGGGCAGTCTCCAGTTCTTTGTGTGTGATTGGTCGCGTGGTGTAGAAAGCAAGTGACGTTTTTCCATTCTCTTACCTCGGACCCCTCCTCCACAGCTTCCTCCCACTCACTACCACCGTCACCTCCCACTCATCACCGAGTTCTGCGGACAATATGGTTGTATGCTGGTTGTAAGCTTTTCCACAGCTTATAAGTACTAGGCGCTGATGCACTTAGAGGGGTTACCCATCGAATGACCAAATTCCACACACATTGAATCGATGACATGATGTCTGGCGAATATGCAGGACAAGGAATCTTCGTCTCATGGAAATGTTGTGTCGACCAATTCCGTAATTTTAATGTATGTGGTTGTCTTTATTCCACATACGTTTGAGCTAACATACACGCCAAACGTGTTTCATCCCGTATTCAGAGCAATATCATGTCACAAAATCCACTCTCACGTAGGTTGACCATTCAAACCCCATCAAACGTTGTTTTGAGATACTGGAGCCTTAGGACGATGGAACTTGGGAAACAATAAATTATATTAAACTTATATACAATAAATTATATTAAACTTATCTACAATAAATTATATTAATCTACAAATAAATTATATTAAACTTATCTAATGCTTCAATACGTATCTATGATGTAGTACACACCTAGAGGAACGACTATTGCTTTGAGCTTTCCATCGGAAAGGTGTGAGGCCCATCACGGCAGTAAAGCAATGCAAGGGCCACAGAGCTCGAAGAAAACGTTTCTCTGCCTCCAGTTCTGTCACAGGTTCTGCCATTACTTGTGGAAACTTACTATGGAGTCATCAGTTGCCATAAGAGAAGAACACAATAAATTAAAATTTCAAAAATTGTTATAAACTATTTCGATGCAATACGATACGTTATTGGATAATACATTATGTAACGATAAATTTTCGAACGTTATAAAGTTTGTAACGTTGAACTTATAATAATTATTATAAACTTGAAATCAGGACCGGCTCAAGGTATTTGACCACCCTAGACGAGAAATATTTTGGCGCCCCCTGTCCCCCCTCATAATTGATGTGAGGATTTGGCGGCCTCATAATAATTTTCATTCCTTAATTCCCGCTGTTTCGTTTGTTGAAGCTAAACATGACATAAAACGAAGGTTCCAATCTCTTATCATAGTATTGACATTTAGTCGAAAAGCCAATATTATGATTTAATAGTTAAAGATTTTTTTATTGCTGTTACATTTGTAATGGAGTTTCAATACACAGGAAAATAGTGTTTTAATGCAAAACCATAAAAAATATCTATATCGACATGGGTTTAAACCCCTTGAAAAATTAATTCTACTAGAAATTGAGCTGTAAAGCTTAAAACCCTAATGGTGCTTTCTTTGCTTTGCTTTTTGCAAATTCTTTCACTAGTTCTTTCGGTTCAATCTGGCTCATTGTACTACTCAGGCAAGTTTTTATTAGTTTTAATTTGGAAAAATTTCTTTCTGAACGAGCTACAGACAATGGTAAAGTGAGTAGAATTCTAAGAGCTACACATAATTTGGGAAATCCATTTTCCAGATTATGGTAGTAAATGTAGTTAAGCAGTTTTTGAGGGGTTAGGTTATCATCCACGAGACGACAAATACCACTGAGCTCAGAACACCGTCAAAAAGTGTCAAAATCACATTGATCCTGACCTTCCTCTTCATTCTTAAGTGTTACGGAGTTTTCCAAGTTCTGGCATAACAATTTGATCTCTGTCGAGTTTCTGTTTTTGAGATCATGTATGTTGTGCAAAAATCCAAATATACTAGAGACTTCATTTAACTGAGAAAATCTCTCCTTAACAACATTGATAGCTGTGTCCAAAAGTGGGAAGTAAAAATTAATTTTGAAACTATCCAAGGGGTCAGCTACAAACTGATCTCTTGACACATAGTCAAACATTCTCTTCTTTCTTCGAATACGGACCTTCTCTTTCTCAGAAACTGTTTCTATTCCAGCTTCTTCTGCTGGTTCTTGAGCATCGACCAACATTTTTTGAGTTCCAGATCACTTCTGGCATTGCTCAAATACTCTTCTGTTCTTTTGAGTTGAGAAAGTATTTCCACAAATCTAATTATCATAGTAAAACCTAACAGCAAAAAGAGAATACTTTGTTGGTTGATCTGGAGTACTGAAGATATCCACGATATACTTCTTCTCCGTTTGAAAGCCTTCTCTTGTGGTGAATATCAGAGAATCTTCGATTTTTTAATCTAACGGAAAGTTGCCTTTAACTTGTTCTGGTCCATGTTCCACCAATAAAGTTCTTAAGTTTTGTTGAGTCATTTTTACAGTTTACCAAGAAACTGTATCTGCATAATCAATTGTTAGTATCTTAATTCTTTTTGCTTTAATTCTTCCACTGTGCAGTCTTCTTTTGTTTCATGTACACTTGATGTAACGTCCAATACTACAATATTGTCTTCTTGGGGGAGGTATGTTTCAACGATTTGTTCTGGTGCTTCTGCAGAAGAAGTTGACGGATTTTCATTGTCTGGCCCTTTTAGAGATGAACTGTCATTTTGATCAAGAAGGTATTTTTCGAAAGAACCTTTAATTTTTTTTATACTTTCTTCCCTGTATAAAAACCAAGCGTAAGAGGGTTTCTTCCTGTCAGCCATACTGGTAACTAAAAAAAGAGAAGTTGCTGAACTAAGACTATGCAGGAGAAATACAGTGGAATCCCTAATTTTGCGTCCCCTATCCCTTAAGGTAATGTAATAATAGAGTACTCACCTAAACCTTCATCTTTATTTAGTTTAAACTGTTGTAAGAATGCAACACAGTACTAAACGTACTAGGAAACATTCAAAATCAAACACAAACACACTCTTGCAATATCACTAAAAAAATGCAAAACACGAAATCAGACTAGTTTGTTTGTTGTAAACAGTAAACAACTCAAAGACGTCTAGCGGCTGCCGTTCCAGGGTGGTTATGGCACCAAGTGTGTGGCGGCCGGGCGGCGAAAGGAAAGGGGGCTATTGACCTTGAGCAGGTTACGTTCAAGGCGCTTGCGGAAGGTGGATGATTTACCATGTGCAGTGCGCCGGACGCAGGGGGAGGCAAATTTTTATGTTTTGACCATTGTACAAATAAACTGTCATACGGTAGCTTACTTTTATGTTTACTTTTTTGCTTGCTGTAATGAGTTTTTACTTTACTAGAGTTTAATTACGCAGCAAAATATATAAAAAATGCCGCCGCGCCGCCCCTAAATTTTGCCGCCCTAGGCGGCTGCCTAGTTCGCCTATATGGATGAGCCGGCCCTGCTTGAAATATTAACTAGTTGTCAAAACGGAAATAGTTTATTCAGAATGCCAAAAACAGTTTTGAACAATTTAACGTGTTATAGTGGCCTTGCATTCCTCGTATAGGAGACCACGTAGAGAAGACCATTGAAGATAGTAACTTGAGTTATTGAAAGGCGCTTTTTGCATTGTGTATAAACATATTCCATTTTAACAACAATTTTTATTTCAAGTTTATTGAAAAACCTAATGTAATACCATTAACCAATTGTGATAGTTATTAATGTTATTAGAAAGAAGCACAATTAATCATAGACAATATTCCCTACATTATATTCAAGATTAATGGAAAAGCACTGGAAAATGCATGAAATCCATACATTAATTATAGCCTCACTTTCCATCTCCATTTCCACCATCTTTCCAGAATACCTTGACTTTTATTCACAAAGTTCTTTTAGTTTGTGCTTTATATGGTATTTTCATGTACGGTTAAGTGTGTGGAAAAAGATAGATTCGAACCAAATGATCCGGTTGATTTACTTGCAAATATCCTTCAATGTATCAAACTACTACAAGGACCCCGAAATGCAAAATTTATCATTTTTTAAGGTAAGTTACATACACACATTGTGTTAATTATTTCGTTCACACATCATTACTTTTAGAAATTTAAGGAAATCTTCCTGAGACCATAGTAATACTTGTAGGCTTTGTAAACTATTTTGATGCTTTTTTACTTACCTTGCTCGAAGAGAAAAATGTTGTTCGTTTGCAAGGAAGATTTCTTTCTTAAGAAACGAAAAATAAAAATCTGTCAATTTCCTTCAGTGTTTTTCTTCAATGTGCAATCGTTCCGGGAAATGTAACTAGTCAAGTCCCCATTCAATTCATGTGGTTTGCATAAGCTTTTTTCGTGCGTTCCACCTCCCGCTAGATTAATGTTATACTTACAAAGTTAGCCACGTAGGTTATGGAGTGAAACGTATTGATTCTCATAACATTAAAAGATTCTTCGTACAAATCACTTCCAGTCTTCGTCGTCATATTTATGGAACCAGATGTATGTAATCATGTACTTCACTTTTATCAACCATGAAGATCGATTTGATTTTGTAAAGCTTTTAAATGAAGGAAAACCTTATTTGATTTACCATCATATTGTCACAACAGCACCATCAATGGAATTAAGTGTGCGATTAGAGATTGTCACTCGGGAATTGAAAATCTTCCTTTTAACATTAACCAGGTTCTTGGCAATTCTTAAGGAAATTTCTTATCATAAATATCTCTTATAATTTAATATGAAGATAGAGAAAACATGGGAAAGGAAACAGGACCACCTGCTAGTGACAAAAAAGTATTAACTTCAGTTTTTCTCGGCATACTTAATTTTAGCTATATTTTCTTTGAATTCAATTAACATTATTTAGTCACTAAACTTTTCAAATAAAGAAACACATCCCTCGTGAAACAAAACCTGAGAAAACTTCAAAAATGTCTGAAGTTTTTTGAGGGTTTGTGAAGTTATTTCAGAAATCTTCAGCATTTTCTGAGGTTTACCTCAGACCTTTGAGATTTCCAACTCCTGAGGTTACATCTGCCTGAGGTTTCCTGAGGTAACCTCAAAGTTTTCTGAGGTTCTCCTAAGGTTACCTCAGTCTCCTTATGTTATCTCAAGGTCTTTTGAGGTTTCCTGAGTTTTCCTCAAAAGTTTTCTGAGGTTGTCTCAAATTCCTGGGGTTACCCCCCACACCCACCCCGATGGAAATGTTTCCCACTTGAGCGCACCATATTTGCACTTGAGCGCAAATATACACCATTAAATAAAGATTTTAACTGGACAAAAATTCTCCAGCTACGAAGTTAGACTTCGGGGTCAGTTTAATGGGAAAAGAAAATCGGATACTCCAGCAGACCGGTGGACCCCCTTGGAGGGGGGTCAAAAGGGGCGGCAAAGCGAATTTTTGTAAATTTCTCAAAAACTACGCGAGATATCATAAAGAGTTACAAATAATAGTTGTAGCTAAAAAAATTTGAAACAAATTTGGTCATAAGTAATTTTTTCGTCTGACGCGGAAAAACTGAGATATGAGCTCTCAAACCTTTTCATGCAATTCTTCGTTTAAGGCATTTTTACGAAAATACGAGAAAATAGATTTTTTAAATTTAGACTGATTTTTATGCAGTAAAAGCGCTAAATATAGGTATTTAAGTGTTTATACATGTACTACCATATATGGATGTAAATTTTTGCATGTATTCATGCACACACTTACACACACATGACAACTACAAAAACATGCATTTTTGAAGTGCTTTTAGCTCTATACATGTATATTCACTCGTATATATGTGCAAATATGTGTTGGAATATATTCGTGCATGTATATTATACTTGTCTAAATTTAGACATTAATGCAAGTGCGCATTATATATATAGGGCGACCAGTGGCGTAGTGCCTAACACACTCGCCTTCTACCTCTGGGACGCGGGTTCAAACCCGGTAGAATTCGAGATGGTGGAAGGAGCGCTGTTCGCGGCAGGTTTTCTCGGGGATCTCCCGTTTCCCCTGCCTATCATTCCATCACAACATTCACTCATCATCATTCACCTATATGTCATTCGGGGAGGTGCGACAGGAAGGGCATCCGGCACCCTGAAATTCCCCAGCCAGCCAAACCAAGTATCCCCCCTCCATCTACCATCCCCATCTACGCTGACCCTGTTTAGCACGGGATTAATAAGGGCGAAAAAGTGTGTTTTTTCTTTAATTTTAACACATCTGTGCATTCACTGCCTTGTATCAACATATTTACACTTCTGTAAATAAGTGGTAAAAAGTCAACACGACGACGCCAAGTGGACTCGTTCTTCACTTTTTGACTTGTTCTATTTTCATTTCGCTTCGGCTGCGTCCGGCGTCGTGAAAGGTCATGAAGTCGAGTATTGGCGGGATAACCATGTCAACTGAAATGACGTCGGGAGGAAATGCCTACGCGATAATCTCGCAAGAAACCAACGCGAGAAGGGCAAGTGCCCCTTGTCCTGATTGGCAGGCCCACAAGGGTAATCGGAGACCAGAGGGCCAATCACTCACTGTCTCTTAAATATATCAATTGATTAAAGAAACTGAAATGAAAGCAAAAAGTCGGACAAAATTGAGGACGACCTTTGGCATGAAAATGTAAACGAATGTAAGAACAATGAGGGAACCCGGAAAACTAAAACAAGTAGCCAAGAAAATGGAGAGATATAAACTTGATATTCTGGGTTTAAGTGAAATAAGATGGAAAGAATTTGGTACATTTACCACACATAATGGATTTACTTTTCTATACCCTGAAGTGCCCGCTCACAATATTATTGAAGTGAAGTTGGCATTTTATTAACAATGCCAGCTTATAAGAGGTTACTGAAATGGCACCCAGTATCAGATAGAATAATTGTAGCGAGATTCCAGGCGAAAGTAAGAAATGTTACTGTCATTCAATGCTAAACACCCACCGGATATGCAAATAAAGAGGATAAAACCAGATTCTACGTATCACTTAGAGAGAAAATGGAAAAGCAAATACAAAGGATATAAAAATTCTTATGGGTGACTCGAATGCAGAAGTAGGGTGTGATAACCAAGGTATGGAGCATGTAATGGGAATACATGGAGTTGGGGAGTCAAATGAAAATGAAGCATGTTTATGGAGTTCTGTACATCAAAGGACTTAAGCGTAGGGGGCTCCCTGTTTCCACACAGTACGTGACACAAAATATCATGGATGTCCCCTAATCTCCAAGTTGAGAATCAAATTGATCATTTCGCCATTTCAAGAATGTGGAAGAAATCGCTAACGAACGTGAGAAATAAGCGAGGCGCAGATGTAGGGAGCGACCACTATCTTACGGTTGCCAGTGTTAAAATTAAAATAATGGGTACCCGAAAGAAATTTGAGAATAGAAGTAATCGCTATGATGTACATAAATTGAAAGACCCAAATGTGAACAAGCAAGTAAAAATAGAACTGAAAAATAGATTTGAAGCTCTTGAAAATGTTGAAACAGAGAATGAAGAAGAAAATTGGGAGATGATAAAAAAGGGATTTCTTGAAAAACTTCTGGGACATAAGAAAACTTTAAAGAAGGATTGGATGACAACCGAAACCTGAAATTTAATTGAAAAAAGGCAAAGCCTGACAACAAATTATCCAAAGCAAGACAAGAAATTGGAAAGAAATTACGAAAACTGAATACAATAGAGTTAATAAACAGACAAAGAAAAGTGTTAGGAGGGACAAACAAAAATGGGTAGATGACAATGAAAAATTGGCGGAGGAAGGGTCAAATAAAGCTGATACAAAGGAGCTCTATCGAATTACAAGAATGCTATTTAGAAATAAAAGGGGATGTAAGAGGTCGGTGAGAAATAAGGAAGGCAATCTCTTAATGGGTGAAGAGGAACAAATAAATAGATGGACAGAATATTTTAATGAACTCATTAACAAAACCTCAATCGACAGAACATGAGATAAACACTAACAATAGCTCAGCATATGAGAACGACCCATTGGATACTATCCAAATTGATACAGAACCACCAACAATAACTGAAATTAAATAGCATTAAAACAAAGAAAAAATTGAAGATCACCTGGAAAGGACAACATTTCAGCCGCAATACTCAAATCAGATATAGGTACAACAGCAAAAATACTGCTTCCTATCTTTCGAAATGTGTGGAGAAAGGACACGATGCCAAAATATTGGAAAGATGGCATTATTGTAAAAATACCCAAAAAGGGGTATGTAACAAAATGTAGCAATTGGAGAGGGATATCGTTACTGTCTATCCTGGGGAAAGTATTCTCAAGAGTGGTTCAAAATCGAATTGCAGACGCGCAACATCTCACTGCCTATTGATAGTACATTGTCAACGCATTGAAAATGTGAACTCTTTCACCTATCTCGGAAGCAAAGTAAACAAACAAGGGGGAACATTGGAAGATGTAACATCTAGAATTGGAAAAGCGCGTGCAGTGTTTGTCTAGTTGTATGCAGTATGGAGAATTTGATTCATCTTAAGGAAAACTAAACTAAAACTTTTTAAAACTCTAGTTATTCCGGTTCATTTGTATGGATCAGAAACCTGGGCCATAAACAATGACACCAGAATGAAACTACAAACTTTTGTTAATAAAGGTTTCAGAAAGATTTTCAACATCTTTTGGCCCCAGACAATAAGAAACGAGGCTCTTTGGAAACTCGCTGCCGAGGATTGATAAGCAAATCAAAAGAAGGAAATGGAGATGGATTGGCCACACTCTCAGGAAACAGGATAAATCCATAGAAAAAGAAACTCTGAAATGGAATCCACAGGGGGAGCGAAGGAGAGGAAGACCACGGGGAACGCGGAGAAGGAATATGCTGAAGGAAGCAGGAGACCTGTGAAAAACATGGAAGTAAAGAGGTTGGCAGCAAATCGTGTCCGATGGAAGGCTTTCACGGATGCCCTATGCTCTTGAAAAGAGCAACAGGAATGAAGAAGAAGATTAAGGGATATAAAATATTAAAAATAAAATAGAGACGTCCGTTAAAAAAAGTACAAATTACAATGAAAATAAAATACATGTTTTCTCAAAAGCATTTACAAACTGCGTATGACCTTGTGGAGGGCAATAAATCGAAGTAAACAAGGGACAATCCCAGCAATTCTGATCAGTGAGCCAAGGGCAGAGGCGGATTAAATATTTCTAAAATAATTTATTTTAGAAATACGGGATGTTATCTATTTATTATTCCAAAAATAAATCGTTATTAAAATATTAAATTCACTCAAAATTCGAGATGACTAATAACAATGGAATGAATGACATTTTCGCCCCTCGGCAAGAGCGGAATTCACCCCCACTGAATCCTCCTCTACACCACTGATACCCAGAGTGGTCTATATCGACTCCCAGGGGCGTCTAGGACCTGCAAGGGGTCCATGTCAGCGAAAAACAAAATTGGGGGTCCATAGTGGATCTCATTTAAGCAGGTCGTGACCTTAATTTTGGCTTTCCGTGAATGGAATAATCCACATACAGTGAATATATATCCACATATGAGTATGTATTACAGTGTATGTGGATCCACATTGCAGTGATGTCATACCTGTTACTTATCCCGTATTACGGA
This sequence comes from Laupala kohalensis, assembly GCA_002313205.1. Lineage (NCBI taxonomy): Eukaryota > Metazoa > Arthropoda > Insecta > Orthoptera > Trigonidiidae > Laupala > Laupala kohalensis. The sequence goes on along the minus strand of NNCF01127845.1, from coordinate 145,495 downwards.
ATATCGCGAGAAAGTTTGTAATTGCTTTTCCATCTTCATACTTGGTGGAAAGGGGTTTCAGCATGGTTGTCAATCTCCTAACAACAAAAAAGAAAAAGAAAAAGAAAAAGACTGGACATCACTGACCAAGGAGATTTTAGATAAGACTTAACTAAATTGATACCAAATGTTGAAAATTTGTTATTGAAGCATCAGGTTCATCCCTCCCACTAAAAGCATTAATTTTTACTTAGTTATTTTGTGTAATAGATACTAAATTTTAATTTAGTTGGTTTTAATTTGAATTCTATTAATAAATGTATAAAAAGTAACAAGTGTTTTTTACTATGTTTTTCACGCTACAGTTAGGAATTTACATATTTCAAAGTGCGTAGCACTATACCAGCTGTCAAAAACACATATGAGGTTGATGAATTTGCAAAAATTCAATATTAGATAAGCAGGGGGTCTACCCAACACCATAGACCATGGCAAGTGGTCCACAAAACAAAAAAGTTTGGGAAACTCTGCTCTACACAAAGGAAAACTGGAGAATATCACGGGACAGGATGGATCTACAGAGGTAATGTATACAACCATATCAAAGTTGAGTACAGACAGAAATTAACTATTGTAAATATTAAGAATCCATAATATCATGCATAACAATTAGTTTTAATTTTATTAGCTAGTATTAAGAGCAGTATAACAAAGGCATAATAAAGAATAAGAAAAATTAATGTTTTAAATTTTCTTATAATATTAACATTAACAAGAATTTAAAAAAGAAACAAAAATAACAATATAAAAATAATAAAAATAAGAATATTATACAATATAATAATTGTCACATAAAATAATTGATGTAAATGTATTAATGATAATGTGACTTTAAACTTCAAAAACTACCAAAAACTTATGAATATTGTAGAGGGAATGTGTGGTTAACTTTACTCGTGGGGGACTGAAATTTTAAAGTGGGAGTAAGCTTCCTCGAGTTATTACTCAAGGATTCTACAGCGAGGGCCGTTGAGAAGGTTTAGTGGTATACTAGAGCAGACTTCTTTTTAGATTTGGGGTTCCCATCTATTATCCAGCTCTTCAGTCAGTAGGTGTGTGTAATAATCTAATAAATATTCGAAAATAATTCAGTACTCTTAAACATGTACATTTATTATGTACGTATCAAAAGTAGCACAAATATATCTTATAAAAAACGAACTTGTGTATCTTTTCGTACATAAAGTACAGTTTTTATGTCGCCAACAAATCCAAACTTTCTTCATTTACAGTGATTTAATGATGAACCATTATTTATCAACAATTAACTATTTTTCCTACAAAATGTATCCTTGTTGGATCCGTTCAACGATTAAGGGCACAGACTATATGCTGTGGGTTTAAAGGTCTGCTTAAGGTAATTCCTTGTGGCGTGGCAAATCTGTTCTCACCTTTCCCCGTCCTCACCGACTCAGTGGCAATATCAATTTTTACTCTGCATTATTTAGTGAGTGAAATGCAATGTATAGAGTTAATCTACTGTGCAGTTACTTTCCACGTAATTGCACCAAGCTTACGAACAGCTTACGAATAAAGAGATCAAGCAGTATGAAAAAAGAAAATTTACACGTTGATGTCTTTTTCTCATGGGTCAACCCGTTCTGGGGATTTGTGTTTAAATTTGGCGGGCAGAAGCAATTGTTCACCCACTATTTTAAGGTATGAATATTTTGTCGGTCGGATGAGATAAGCGAAACAATTTCCGTTGGAAAGTTTCCAGCGCTGCTCAGCATCACGAATAAACACCCAGTATGGCGGGTTTACAGATGGCGAGCAAGTGACACAAACGGAAACACAATATCAATTAAGTTCGTAAGTTTCTTTGCATTGAAATTATTGTAACCTAGCCGTGACGTAAGCAAAACATTTTTTTATTTCTTGTGCATCTTGATCATAATTTTCAAATTAAATGTAGGTTAAGGCGAACAACATGAATAGTACTTTTGCATTCTGACCTTCGACCTTTTTACTTTTGATTTAAGTTTATTATTTAAATTATAATGAATGAAACTAGCATATGCTAGTACAACAATGTACAACACTTACTTAATAAATATGTACTATGTTGTCATATAGATTCATAAAAAATTTGTAGATTTGATATATTGATAATTTTAGTTTTGTTTGTAATTCTGCTTTATTTCTTGATAAAATCATTTTATTTGTCTTCATTATTGTTGAAAAACATTTCTAGTTCACTTAAGGTATAAAAATTCCCTTGTCAATTTTTGCAGAATGGCTTCAATATTAAATAGAACTTGGTACCTGATCTCTATGTTTATTTTTTTAATCCTGGTATACTGATGATACATTTGTAATAATTTTTTAAACAATGAATATATTTAAATTGATGAATTAAAATATATTTCTTTTAGTGGGTGATGCTGACGTATAAATATGGCACCTGCTCCAACATGCTGTGCGCCCCGCCAATTGGTACTTCATGTTTTGGATGCAAGCTCCCTAATTTTTGTACTGGTCCTCCAGGGCAGTGTTCTCAATTATTACATTATTGAACACTTTAAAAGTTCAGTGAGTATTGCTCATTAATGAAATGAATTGTGACTCATTATTTACTGTGCGATACTCTTTTGAGGTTATTTTTGTTGTCCATTTCTAGTCATCTATAATTTGCTCCTAAATGTTTTGGTATGGGTTTCCTATTGTTTATGCTGACATTTTGTGTAAATGTATTGTAAGTGTAATGTGAATTCAGGAAGTATGTTGGAATGGTGTTAGTAATTTTGAAAGTCTGAAGAAATGCTTAACATTAAGGTTCCTAGTTTATTTAGAACATAATTGGGTATTAACTTTGCTCATGGTTCCAATATTAGTGTGTGATAAATGTCTTATTTACATTTTCTTTGTGTTGTCTTTTGCTAAAAAATTAATTGTAAGTAACAAAAATTAAAATCAACATGATTTTTTTTTTCAGGTTAATCCCTATTTTTGGTTTTTGGCAGACTTTGCTTGTTTGTTTGTGTTTGCTGGTACTCTTACAATATCTTACCAGTACCTCACGAAAGTGAGATTTGCAGAGAAGCACAGTCAGGTGCCTGGAAGTGAAATGTTCCCTTTGTCACCCAAACGGATATCAAAGAGATTTCCTGTTTCCCGTTTGGGTATTATGCCTCTGAGTTACTGTTCATGGCTCTTCTATAGTTTCTTCCTCCTCGCAAAAATTGTGTTGATTGTGAGGTCTGGAATTTTGTACAATCTCAATCCCAAGGAAACCTTTGGACCTCAACTACTTCAGGTGTGAATTAAAATGTTTTTCAATTTAACATTAAAGGTTTCAACCTGTTTGAAATATATTCTCATGAATATCTTCCTTGTAGGAGAGTAGAATTTTACTAGTAACCTATTGACTCACGAAAATCATTCTGAAAGAAATTTGAAATATAAGTAGTCCACATACTACCCTGAAATGTGTATTTTTAAAACATACCTTGATGTAAAACCACTTCACATTTTTATTTAATAATAATAATAATAAATTTAATAATAGTTTTCTTAGAGGAAACTTTAAAAAATAAGAAAACTAAATCAAAAGATAGAACATTAAAATATTACCTTCTGGTATCAGCACATTAAACATTTATTGACAGCATTGCATTAGCGTAAAATAAATTCAGAAAAATGTTCATACCATATTATTGCTCCCCGACATTTTCCATTTAATTTTAGTCTTGTTTCTTCAAGTCGTCACAGATCACAATCACTTTCTTCTCCAATACTACATTTTATTAGAGAACTACTTTTCTAACTTGACAATAGTATTTCCTAGTAGCACTACCTTTTCCCAATCAAATACAAGCATCATCAACTGTCTTTCTTATTCAACACTAGCTGATTACCCAGCGTTGACCGGAATGTTTTTACTTTTTAGATCAAGGAACCCTCTTGCAGGTCAAATATTTGCTTCCTAAGCAAGACACAACACCACCATTGTGGCTGCACCATTTCATTAAAACGCTTTTAAAATCTATACCATTCTCTTAATTTTACGATGTAAAGATGTTTTTAATCTTTCTTAAATGCACCAAACAAACAAAAAAAATTAAATTTGATAATTGATTTTTTCCTTCCTAAATTATTCTCTTAAATTTACGTATTTTAACACTCCTATTTTTAATGACATTTTTTCTATAATGTAGGTGAACCTTTTTAGATGGACTTATGCTGCCACTGACTTGTTTGTAGAACTCTTTTAGGCAAACAATACTGCCATTTACAGTTATCATCTGTCTCTAACTGTTTAGGCGGCATAAGCAAATATACCTCTTTTTTTCTGATTTCATCAACATTTATGGTCAAAATCATTTTCTATTATTCTTTTCACTCATTTTTTAAGTAAAAGTTCACCTATGTTCATCCTGGGCATCTTAACTATATCCTTGCCAAATTTCATCATGATTGGTTCGGTGGTTTAATCGTGATTAAGTAACAGACAGACAGACAAGCTTTGGTGTTACACATTGATATATTAGTATGGATTAATATTCATGTAGTCATCAAAAGATTTCTCAATATTGAAAAATGTCATTAGGAGTACCTTAGTTTTGAATATTACTTTAATTTCATGCTAAACTATCAAAGGCATGTTATAGGGATGAAACGACTACATTGTCGGTTGTCAGAGTGTTCATCAAGTTTAGTTTGTCAATTTGTGTTACAATATTGTGTACATAATTATCTATTATAACAAAAAATTCCAGCGTCTTGAAAAATGTTCATGACCTCATGTGTAGTTATGAGTAATATTTGTGGTTTATTATCCTGGTTTTAATTCTTATTTTCAATTTCATGTTATTGACTATTATTCATAATTGTGTAAATGAGTTGCTAAGGAATGCTGTTGATTTTGTTTAGGTGACTGTGACGCTTTCAGGCATAATATTCCTGCTTTTGGTTGAGGGTCACAATTGGGCACCCAGAGGCTCTCCTCGTTATGTATTTGTCACTCTTGTATGTGGCAAAACTGCCATAGAAATCCTTGATACAGTAAGTGTGGAAGTTATTTTTTATGACCTCTTTACCAATACTCTAGATTAATCACATTATGTTGAATGAAAATGGGCAACTGGCCCCTTCGCAGTGTGGTTAACTAAGAGATTTATGTATGTTTGTGAGTTCCAATACTCTAGAACAAGGATTGCTAACCAGGAGCATGCTGATCTTGTGCAGCCCACACAACATAAACTGCTTTCCTTGTGACGTACTAAATTAATCTAGAATTAATTTTTTGTTGATTTTATATACTACAAATGCACTTTTCAAAAATCACTTTGGATACACGATCTGGCCATATGTGTTCCTTAAAAAAAATTCTTAACTATATTTTTCTTTTTTGCTTCAATGTTAACTCGTGTGTATTTCTTCACTTACTTCTTATACCTGGACATCCCAAGCTTCTTCCAATAGCATTAGTGATGTACTAAGAAAATTTTGGAATTGTTATTTACTTTTATTCAACAACATAAAAATATTAATTTGGAGAGGTGCGCAACCTGCTAGAAGACTTGGCTATGATCTCTTGAGCGTGGAGTGGTTGCCAATAACCGCAGACAAAATTTTTATTGTTGGAAGTAATGGTTAATATAATTGTAATTTTTAAAATATTCTTTATATGCATGCTACTATTGCTGCTTTTGTGTTCCGGGGCCAAAAAATATTCTGAAGGATAAATGATGATCTACAGATTTTTTTGGGTGCTAAATATGAATCAGAGGTTTTCCAACAAAATTTTTGTTAGAGAATCATTTTTTTCAACATAAATATTGTAAATGTTTGACTTTTCTGCAGTTTTTTCAACATAAGTTTGTGGCATGAGTTATGAAAACCTAGATTGGAAATTTGATTACAAAAAAAAAAAAAAAAAGAAAGAAAGAAAACCCGAAATAAACTATAAACAAGAAACATGATAAACAAAATTAAGTGAGAGAATCATCCCATGGTGGTTGCTCTGTCATTCATCCCATTACTCTCTCCTTTCATTCCTTGTCTTGCACAAGCTTCTTCTTGTGAGCTTGTGCTGTACATTTCTTGTCAAAGAGACTTTTACTTACTTTATTCCTTATATATAAAATAAATATTTATCTCTCATTTTTCTTTGGGATCATTCTCAGATTCATGTTCAACACCTCGACAGATTTTCCGTGTGTGGGAATGTCATTAATACTTTTGTTTTATTAATCTCGAATTTGTACTGCACTAATATCTACAATTCATTTTGAATAATTATTGGATAACTATATATTTATTAAATAATTTCTTTTGTAAATATTAAATCTGCTACTGCCCATGGACCCTTGATTGGTATTGATGGGATGGTCCCTTGCTGTTTTCTGGAGAGTAACTTTGTTTATTGCCCCTCACATGGTCACATGCAGTTTGCAACTGCTTTTTTGACAATAAAATTTATTTACCTCCTTCAAAAATAGAAATACCAAAAGTTATCTCTCCTTCAGAACTTACACTCAAAGAACTTACAACCCCAGGTTCTTGGACAATCAATTTAGAGAAAGAGATTTTTAGAATAATTGATTTTTTTAAACATTATTGGGTTGATTTTTATCTTTCTGGGTCAAATGTGTATGAAAACCAAATGGAAATCAAATGGCTATCAATGAGAATAGATAGATGAGGAATATTGAGGAAATAAATTAATAAACTTAAACTGCTGCTGGGCACAGCTTTAATATTTATGATAACTTATGCTATGATCTTGGCTAACTTTTAACATCTTCATTCCTACTTCTAGATTTATCATAGAATAGAACAGAGATATTACATGAAATTATGTGGAAAATTTAACTCTCACAATTTTAGTCATTTTCAGTTAATTGCAATTTTAAAAAACAAACAGCTTTGTTACTATCCATATCCCAGAAATTAGACTTTTATGACTTATTACCATTTAAGTAAAGATTGCTTAGAATAGGGTTGTAGTTTTTCAAGCATTAAGATATTTCAGGTTCAATTTGCGAAACTTCTAAAAAGTACAAAAATGCTTCATACACCCATTCAAAATGGACTCCTTCCACTCTTTATGAAATCAGTTGTATAATAATTAATATTTTTCTAGGTGAGCCTTCTCTCACTACTGCATACCCAGCCTATTCGTCATCTGGTAACACTGGAAGCTGCTGTAAAAGGCTTGGAGCTACCGATTCTCGTCTTGTGTTGCTTCAACTTTGTTCTCCCTGCACTTGCTCTCTATAAATTGAGTCTTTCGGATGTTAGCAATGAAGTTCTTATTCTCCCTCTTTCATTGTTGTACAACCTTTTGCACATGGTTCTCATCGATTTCCCGTATCTGGGTGTGAGACTATATCTATGGGTAAACTTCGACCACTCAACATCTGTCCTGATAATGAAGAATGTTCTGGGAATAATTCTGGCCCTTCGAGGATTGATACCAGACACGTCTGAATTAGTGAAACGCCATCGCACTGCTGCCGGTACTGTAAAACCAGTTGCTAATGGGTACTTAGAAGGCAGTGGAGGAGAATTGATGGAGATGCGTCCTGTGGCAGTGTCTGGGAAAAGAGATGCAAGAGAGGTTGACTCCACTGGAGATGCGCACCCTGAAGAAAGATCATCACCAACACCTCAACAGCCTGGCTCTAGTTCGCAAGCATAGTTATAAAGCAGCTCTCCAGAGCCACCTTCATTAAGATGCACTTAAATTTACTAAAAAAATCGATTGCATGCTTAGCATGCAGAATTGCATGAAGGAAATCAAATAATGCAATGTGTCTGAGATAGAATGTTCTGGAAAGAGTCCTGACATAATTTTTTTGTTTGATTTTTTAGTATTACTCTAGTCTTAAGGTTGAAAGTCCTTATTGGTTGATGACAAATTCACTTACTATGTAAGGAAATTAGATTAGAAAGTTAGTATAACCATTATTTTCTAACTGATTCTTAAAGCACGAGATTTGTGGTTACTATTTTTTTAAAAGTAATTCTTAAAGAGTGTAGAGAATGTATGGAGAGTATTGTCAAAAGACTTACCAATAACCAGTGATAATATAGCATTTATGTGAGTTCTAATTCTATTGAGTTTACTTCCGTAGGTTATGTACTTTGTAAATATAAAATTGTTCTTGTGAATAGATTTTGTGACAGCCTTATTAACTATGTTTCATCTGACTAACTAATCACCAGAACAAAATCAGAACTGTTGATTACTTTGTAATTTAATATGTACTTTTTCATATTTAGTTATGTTTATAAGTTTTATTTTTATGTTCACATTTGCTTGTTTAAATGTTTAGCTTTAGGACTTGTCCTTGAACTTTCAGATGTAATATCTGATAACTTTTGTAGTCCAATTGGAAACCAAATAGGGTATTGTACTTAAATTTTTTATGTTATAATTTCTTAAAAGAGTAATTATAGTGGGTAAGATGATAACTCAATGTAGTTATTTTACAATTGATGTTGTGTATGGATTTAGGGCTTCCTTACTCTCTTGACTTTTATATTAAATAGGGCATTATGTGCTTCTCTTGATGATGGAAACATTACTAACAATGCAGTGCCTTGTTTGAAATATGCCTTTTCTAATACTTGGAGGTAAAGTGATGTATCAAAAATAAACAAATTGTCTCTATACAAAATAGTAAAAAAGGCACGAGTTCAAAGTACCTTCTGCAAACGAAGTTGCAATGGTCTCTCTTATCATATTTAGTGTTTCATAATATATTTGTAGAAACTAGAAATGGCTTCTAATGAAGTCTCACATGTGGTTCTAAGTGCACTTTGTTGTGAATATAAATAGATGTCAATGTAAGAAATTCTAATGTAACCTGTACGTATTCCTTTGTTTATGCAGTGTTGAAAAATATCAGTTACTTTGTTTACAAGGTATTTTCTTGACAGGAAAATTGCACATTTTGTGTTTTAAGAGTGTTGTGTGCTTGTGTATATTTTTCTTTCCCTTTTTATGTCTTCCTTTACACAATTTTTTAACATTAGTATGTTAAGTAATTTTTATTTTATATTGCTTTGTATTCCATCTGTATACAGTTAACTCATATTGCTTACATTAATTTTTTTTAATTGATATTTTTGTATAAGTAGTATTTTGAAACTGTTTTCAATTGGTATTTGCCCTAAATTAACTGTTTTGAACAAATAACAGAAACTTGTCTAAGTAATGAAGATAATGAAATATGAACTTTATTATAATTATTCAATCAATCCACTATCAAAAACTTCTACTTCTTACCTTCTGGAACACATTTCATGAAATGTTTCCTCTATCTTGAGCTGATTCAAACTGGATACTAGTCTTTCGAACATTTTCCTACATGTGCTTCAACACATGATTTGTGATTGGAAACTGAAGTTTCTGTATGTCAATTTATTTACTATTTCTACACAACGTTTTATTATGAAAAAAAAAATCACTGAGAGAGAGTTACATGTATAATTTATATCTTAAACCCATAGTTGATGGCTTAGCCTTTCGCTGAGTATTCTGTGCCTTGTCTGCAGATGACTGCTATTCAGTATTTTTAATTCTTACATATCTTGATGTATTTTTATATCATGTATAATTAATTGTTTGTAAATATTTATTGGTTTTGTCAAATAATTTATATATTTATCTAACTTTTGTGTATTACAAAATAATGTATCTTCTAAGAACTTCCAGATGAGATGTGCCTTTAAATATATACATATATCAAGCAGTGATATTTTGTTTTAAGAAACTGAATTCCCAATTATTATTTTTACTAGAAAGGATGGAAATAGAGAAAGATTATGCTTCAGTTAGGAAAAAAAAATTGTGATATTTTCAAATATGGTGTGTGTGTTAAATGCTGCCAAATGCAATTATTCCTATACATCCCATGATATTAACTTTGATAATTTTCTACAACATTAATTTTCATATAGAAATAAATATCATAGTGTTCTAGTTGTCATTGCACATTATAATACAACTTGGATGACTTGAATATGCTTGAGATATTAAGGTCTGTTAACATTCAGTCCTGGCTCATCGCCATTTTCGCCTGACCGAAAGTTATCACATGTTCAGAAGATGGGGTCAGATTTATGGTGAGATTTTCCCATCCTAGTGGGGGTTTTTTACAAATCAAAGATATCTTTTAATTCAGAAAAAAAATATCAAATACATATTTCAATTAATACATTTGTTATAGGATCAAAATAAATTAAAACTTTTAGGAACGAGTATAAAACTCAAAATATTAGTCACAGATTCATGAAAATTGCATACTGAATCCATTGCCAAAGAAATTCAATAAAAGTGATGTGTGGGAGTCTGTATAAAAACATGCTGCGACATTGAACATAATGGTCCGTTAATCTCTGGAGAATCTCGGATTGAACAGTCAACAGTAAGTACTTCTAAATTCTTGAAAACTCTAATTTCACTCCTACTTTTCTTTCCGTTCATCTAACGGTCAATGTAAAGTGGAGAGAGAAGAATCGCTTCATTATCTATGTGACTGATGAAGGCGCAAGCCAAAACTTGCTTCAAACTTGTAGTTTCTTATATGCGTTGAATTTTCTATTTTTCTTTAACTTTAAAAGTTTTTAATTTGTAGAAGACAGTTGTGTCGCTTTATTCATAATATTTCCGTAAAAAAATAGTGTACGTAATAAAATGTGTGTGTACTATCACCCCTCCCCCCGAAATCAAATCCTACTTACGCCCCTGAAGTAGATCCATGATGGAAACTCGAATTGTTGGGAAAAGTCTTGAAAATATATCTCTTCATTCATTTCTTTCAACCAGCATCAATAACTTAAAAACAGTTTTTTTTTTACCCCGGCTAAGCAACCGAGTACGTTAAACACGGTTAGCATTGATAGCAACCATCCTTCAGCGATGTATTCGTGAGTTTCTCTCACTGTCTTCAAACGCTGCGTTGGTGTAGTCTGCCAGTGAGCGGAAAACTGCACCCTGAGACGGTGATCGCGAAGTAGCCACAACAGGAGCGACGTGTGGACATTTGTGCGGGCTCCAGGCTTCAGCGGGGTAACCGGCCTCGCCGTGGATAGCCTCGTCCAGACCTGGAACCCACGGCCGTCAAGAACCGACGTGAAGGTTAAAACATGACATTAAGGATAGCAATGAAAGTAATACAGGTACTGGTGGAGGAAGGTTTATTCGTTAGTTAATTCTGTTATATAATCACAAGTTGAGTGAAACTTTTTTTTTTTCGTATCATGTAAAACGGGTGAAACGGTAAGCAAATTAGGACCTATCTGTTGTATGCCTATTTTGTGGTTCGAATTCATAATGTGAGATACATTCTCATCTTCCTGGAATAGAAAGATGGATTTGAGAGGACTGTACAGAAATATTAATTTTGTCCTTTCAGAAGAAGATCGTTCATTGTGGAAACCTCGCCATGCGATGAAATTTGCATACGGTTTTTGATAATGCTATTGTACTAAAAGTGACATAATTTAATGATTCTAATAGCTAAAGCAGTTCCGGTCATTTCTCTTTCTTGGACTGCCACGAGAAACACCAAAATTTAGAGACCCACTGGATTTGTCTGATTTTCTACAAAGCCATTTACTGTTGTTTTTATTTTAACCCAGTCTGAAACAGTTTACATCTTTACCATTTATAAGAGAAACGAATCTTTCGATACAGTAAATAGTCGTTAAACAATCGCGGAAATTTTGTAATGACGGTGCGTTACTCCCTCTTATTTTCACCCTTGATCCGCCTCTGCTGAAGATGGAAGAGAAGAATATGTTAGATGATATGAACGTAACACTTCGCTGAGAAGTTTGAAAGCTGATAATTTTATATGATTAAGCTCAATTCTAACTTCGGGATCTATTCTCGTAATATACAATTTGCTAATTCTTTTTATACTAATCTACATAACAGTAGGTGAAAAGATATGGATTTTTGATATAATCACGACGCGTTTGATTTTCCGTCCACTGAAGAGTCGCTATCCCAAAAGGACGTTGAGGGCGCATAGAAAGGCCAAGTTTTGAATTCGCGACATGTACGACGCAAGGACATTACGTTGCGACGTTGCTCATTGAGTACGGTTTATTTCTCGTTTGTTTTTACGAGAATCAATTTGAATTTGTCATTTTTTATCTATGCTTTTCACTGATGTAAATGTTTGAAGTATCGTCGGTTTGGATGGAATAATCAATTAATATCCCTTAATAAGATTTAATATCGATTAATAAGATTTGGTAGTTGTACGTATAGGGACGAGCATGGGGGGGGGGAGCACGGGTACAACTGTACCAGATATGGAGGGACATGTGAGCCATTTCTTTGAACCGCTTCGGCTGTTGGAGACCCCGCTGTAGTTCATTAGTGACCGTGAATGCACTTTTTTACTCTACATGATACTTTTTTACGCTTATATGATAGACAATCTGTATCTTCTTATATGATAGAAAAGTTCTGAAGGAAGCATTATACTAGAGCACATGAGTAGATTTAATTCCAAGTTGTTACCGTACAGAAGTGACACTGACCTCGCAGCTCAGCTTCGGAAGACACGCGCAGCAGACCCAGGAGGCGCAGCGTCCCGAAAAGGAACAGTGCGCAGACCAATGCCCACGCGCCTATAGCAGCGCCCCCAGCTGCACGCCAGAGCAACGCCTGCGAAATTATATTAGGAATCTTAAGTTTATTTTCGTAATTACAATGTTGCACGAGGCATTTTCATGTTTGTACTCTATTTACGTGAAAGTACTTTTTTCAATAGATGGTATGTGAGGAGTTATATATCTCATCAGTGGCGAATCTAGACCGTAATCAAGGGGGGGGTGTAACTGGGGACCATTTTTGTTTAAAAATTACGGTTTTACAACATAAGTTTTATAATATTACTTTAAGTGAAACGCATCAAATAAATAATTAACAATCTGGTACTATTAACAACAATTACAATTATTTATTAAAGTTATTAACATGGTATTATTACATTTATTAATCTGGTATTATTAATAACAATAACAATTATTAATATGGTAACACTTTGTAATGGCATACTTTGTAAAAGTGTAACCAGATTAATAATTGTTATTAGTTATAATTGATATTGTTGTTAATAATACCAGATTGTAGCTATAGCCCCCTTAGTCCTCCCCCCACAGATCCGCCACTGGGTCTCATGATAAGTTAATAAATCAATCGTAAATTGATAGTAACTAGTGAAATCGAGTTTCGACAATTTGTCCATCATAAGCTGTGATAAGGTTCTGAGATCTGTAGAAAGGTACGATTTCTACAGTTTGTTTACTGTCCACAGGTTTGTTTGAACGTCATTTTTAAATTTTAATATTATATAATTGTAATAATACAATTAAATTTATAATATTATTTTAATGTGCATTAACTATATTAATGAATTTTAATAATATAAGTCGATAAATTATATAAGAAAATTAATTATTAAAATTCAAGTTCGTGAAGCGAACTCTATTTAGTATTTGTTAGTGTATAGTTTTGCTCTGTAATCAGATGAAAGAAAGACTAGATGATTGCTATACTGATCTGCGTTAATCACATACAAAATAAGTCTGGACTTAGTGGCCGCATTAATATATGCAGAGACAGCCAGGCAGCACTAAGGGCACTATGTGCCTATAGAACAACATCCAAACTTGTGTGGTAAACTTGCGAACGAAACCGTTACCCTTTGGTGGGTTCCTGGGCATATGGGAATCAGGGAAAATGAAAAGGCAGACGAACTGGCAAAGTTGGGATCTAAGGGACACTTTGTTGGCCCGGAACCCTTCTTTGGAATATCTCCAAGAAGGATGAGGCTGGAGGTAGTCAATTGGACACACCAGCTACACCTCACCATCTGGAAGTCACAGAATACAGCTAGGCAGGCCCGCATGTTAATTGCTGGACGAAGTCAAAAAATAAGAAGGTCCTACTCTTAGGTAGGAGTGGTATATAGTATGTCTACTAACAGGCCACAATAATAATAATAATAATAATAATAATAATAATAATAATAATATGCGTTAATTGTGGCCGGCACTCTGCGTGGGTACAATTTTCGCCGAGAATTTGCAGATAGCTCAACTTTTACATGCAATGTAATCATACTACATGCCGTGTGTGGATTTTTCGCACCCTAAAAATCGACCTCGACCGGGTTTGAACCCGCACACTCGGGTGTGAGAGGCCACTACGGTGACCACTCACCCATCGGCGCCGATAACACCCTACGGAGACACTTACACATTATGAGGATTAGTCAGGATCCAATGCTTAGGAGATGCGGCATGGAGGAGACCTCTGCGCATGTACTCTGTGCAAAGCTCTTGTCCAAACCTAGATTCATATTTCCCGAACCTAGAGGAAATCAGGAAGGCTAAAATCCTATCTCTGGTATCCTTTAGCGAGACCCTGGGGTTGGAATAAACCTAACTGTATTAAGTGGTACAAAGGACCTTTTAGGCCTACGTGCAGGGCTCCTCTAGCTGGGACTAACTATACTACAACCTAATCTCAGACTAGTTTTAACATATTTTTCGTTTTATATGTTAAAACTTAATTCACCCACCTCACATCCGGTTCTATAGAATACGCAATAAATGTTTTTTTTCAAAATTGTAGTATGTAAACAAGTGCGTTACCCAATAAAGAAAGATATGTACAATAAAATATGGAGGCAAAAAACGAGAACGCAACATGAAAGAAGAGAATAATTTGAATTGTCTTCACGGAAGGAGAAGGAAATGAATCGGGGTGATTCATTTTTCATCTCTAGTAAAAATGGCCGTAGGGGGTGACCACCTGTTTCAAACGAACATTGGCGGTCACTTGAAATAAATGGCCATCAGTGGCCTGGTCATTGGTGGCCACTTAAAATGAATAGCTGTTTGACGTTTAAAGATGGCCACTCAATGGCCATTTTTACTAGAGATGATTGGGTGCAGGGGTTAAGACCGAAGGAAAGATACGTATTGTTGACTTCAGAACGTAAGCGTTATGATTTACCTGTGCGGCGTCCGCGGTGGGCGTAATGGCGACACCAGAGCCATCACCAGCGAACAGCGCTGCCGCCGCAATCCCCCACGCGCCTCCGCCTCCGTGCACTGCCACCACATCTAACGGATCATCTATGCCACACGCCTCCACTGCCTTTCTGAGCACCATATACAGTAACCCCGCTCCCACTCCGGCAACCAGGGCCGACCACGGCGCCAGGCTGTCCGCCGCGGCGCATACTGCCACCATGCCAGCGAAGGCGGCGTTGAGGGTATGCGCGAAGGGCCAGCGTCGACCGCCACCCAGCCCCAGCCCCACGCGGCCAGCGACTAAGGCCACTGTGGATCCTCCAGCTCCACCAAGCACAGTTACGGCCATGACACGAGCTACTGCACCTCCAGCGCCCTCAGAGGATATGCTGCCCAACGAACCTCCGTTGAAGGCGAGGAAACCGGCGATCAGGATCATCCCTCCAAGGCCCACCAACTATAAAAAACCATATCTTGAAAAAAAAGTACGCGCCCGTGTTTGGTTGCTTTATTTGAGGCCAACTTGAAGGAACTTCTTTTACGTCGGCCTCACTTTCATCTTGTCGTTGAAAATACAACAAATATTGTTGTCGCCATCGTTAATGGTTACGCAGACCAAGACAGAGATACTTTTGCACTAACATTTCTTATCTCTACCAACAGTTGTAATGGCGCCTCGGTTGGCTGCTCCTATACTTTGACATCGTTGAGAAACGACTAGCACACATCCGATTCCTTCTGAAAATTTTTGTTCATTCGGAGAAATAAACCTCTGGCTTGCATTTACAAAATCTGCTTTTTCCGTTGTGTTTCCATCATGTTGAAGCACCATCGAACATTAAATGTTGACCATTTTGTCTCTGTACATAGCTAAATATTTTAGGAATTAATCAATTGTCTGCTCTTACCAACCCAAGAGAGAAATGACTCTATTCGCTGTACACGATCATGTGTTTACCCAGGGCTGCTGCGCATCCGAAGCATGCCATCATCCATGGTGACTGCTATAGTTACTTTATTTTAATTACATTCTTTATTTAATAAAATGCTCTCTACAGAAAAAAACAATGTTTTCGTTATACAGTAAAGGTAAAGTATTTATGAGCTTACTGGTGTGGAATGTCCGGCCAGCGGCTCGCCATGTCCTTTGATGCCTGGGGGTGGGAAGCGTCCTTCCCGTGGCCCTAGCAATGCCGCTGCCACCAGTGAACAGACGCCTGCGAGCAGATGCACAGGCCCAGCGCCTGCGAAGTCTCGATACCCAGCGACCTGTAGCCATCCTTCTTCACCCCATGCCCAATGCGCTGCTACCGGATATACCACACCTGGGATCACACTTGTCTTGTTTATCTCATGCACCCTCTCGCAATAAAAGAAACGAAGCAGACCCGAGAAATCAAATTGTAAAAGAAAACTGTCTCCTGGATCCAAAATCGAAGATGCAATATTTTCCTGATTCCTCTTGTAGATGGATTGGAATTTTTCACAATGTGACGTCCCCCATCGTATGTTCTTGACCTCATTATGATTAACCAATGAGAAGACTTTGCGATTGGGAATCCTGAAGAAATGTGTACACAGGTATAAGCAGTGAATAATGCAGAGAGGTATATTCTTCTATTCATTGTGAGATGCATACAAAACAATGAAAAAGAGTAATACAGAGTAATCAGTGAAGGGTGGCCCGTGGTATAGTGCACAGAGCATTCACCTTCTACCTTTGGTGACGTAGGTTCTAATTCCGGTTTATCCAAGTAGAATTTGCAGAGGTGGACGAAGCTGGTTCGCGTCCGGTTTTCTCGGGGTACAACTGTTTCCCCATCACAACTTTCATTCATCATCATTCACCCACCATCTCATTCGCACATCACCGTTCATCACTCGCCACTCACCATGGCTTCTTAAATGACCATTCATAGAACGCGCGGGGTAAACGGCTGCCTTGAGTAGTCTCTGAATGTATCGAACGACTACAAGTAAACAAGAGAACCATCCGTGCAGTTTAGAGATAGTTATAAGAATATTATTCAGCAAACGAGAAATGCTCTAACCCATCGATTATATGAACTCCTCTCCAAACGATTGTACGCATTTAACAAGGCAGTACGTCTCAGATAATCGTAAAGTTTGAGTCACCCTTGAGGCAAGTCATTTGAGATATTTGATTAATACTACCAACAATATAAATATAATTGGACCCTGTGAAAATCCTTTTCTTAAAATTATTTTATATCATTTTTTAAAATTATTTTAAATTAAATCAATATTCCGATGCATCCGATGGAGAGTACATAAATGACCGAAGAGGTATGCGCATCAAAAGTGTTTTTTGTGAGGTTAAGTGTTTTAGTTGTGAAAATGTTCAATGACCATTTTGTTTAATAAATAATTGAATGGTAAGTTTTTCAAAACCGATAATAATTACAAAAACGATATTTCTTTAATATAAATTAAATTGTACGATATATCCTTCATAATATTCTTTACATTTTTTTCATTATGAAGTAGCTAGTAACTTACATCAATTAATAACTGCCACGTTGAATTAATTTTGGCTGACATTAGCACAGCTTGACGCGTCGTGTTTGTGAATCCTATAGGAGAGAATAAACCTGTTTTTAAGGTCGTTATTTTGGTTAATTATTTCAGCTGTATAATGATGGGCGAAAACAATACAATTATCTGTCATTTGGGCCGACCCGAAATTCGTCGTTACATCTTCCACCACAGCAGTGAACACTGGAACTCTACTTGAGCGCAGTTTTCGCTGATAATTAATGGTACTCAAGGGATCTTTTACGTATTGAGTAATCATATTACATGTCATGTGTGGATTTTCACCATGTCATGGAGTGAAAGACTGCTATAGTGTAGAGGCACGCTGCGCACATTAGAATTCTGGGGAAACTCGGCTCCACTGACCACTAAACTGGTGCTAACTGGGGTTTTCCTCTCGCCCTAGGAAGAGGTCAGTTCGGTAAATTTCATTTCCCAGCAACTAACCATTCTCCTTCCAATTCCTTGGATGATAGAGCAGACTCCTTGCACCAACAAAAATAAGACACCCAATAAAATATTGGATTGATCCAAAGGCCTCACCTGAGATAAGTGCACTGTAGCAGAGGTAAGCCTCGTATCGACAGCGCTCCGCCACTGCGCCAGACACAATAGTGGCAGCGGTGGCTGCGAATGTGAACTGGAAGAACCAATGCGGCCAGCGCCATTCGCCTTCTCCGGTGGTGACACCAGCTCCCAACCATAGTTTTCCACCAGCCAGTCCAAGGCCCAGGTCAGGCCCCCATGTCAGCGCGTAACCCACCAACCAGTAAGCCACGCAGCAGATAACTGCAACGAAAACAATCGATTTTATAGGAGTGGATATGCTTTGATGAAATTTAGACAGACTCTTCTACAGGCGTGTCATAACCTGTTAAATTTCTTGGCAACCGAGTTTGTTGAAACCAACGGTATTTTTTCCCTTCGTTACCGAGCTGTACGAGGAAATTCAAGACATTTTTTCCCTCACTTTTTCTTCCAGGTACCCTTCTTATTAGCACCGCAGCACATTTGAACTCAAATAATGAAATGTTCCTTTTGGTCTCACCGTTGTGTTTTATTGGATTGTTTTCTTTTAGGGGTAGAGAGCGACAATTTGCGGTGTGCGTAGTCGCGTCCAAGATTTTGACGTTCATAACTTCATTTTCCCCGGAAATGAGACCTTTCTAGATTGCTATCTTATCTCCAAGACACTGTAATATATTACTTTTTTTATAAATCAATCGATCAGATTTTGGTCGTTTATATACAAGCTTTAGGCGGCTTGACTTTTTCATTCACGCATAGTAAACAATCAAGTAATCTATTCCTTGGAATTTATATATTAGTTCCATATTTACTAATATATACAAAAAACTTGAAAGGATATCTTTTGGAAACGTGACCATCTTAGATCGCTTTCACTACCTAAAACACCTCTATTCTGAATCTACCATCAAAATCGATGGAGCCACTTCCTGAGAAGAAGTTACTAATCTTCGAATACTACGTAAAATTCATAGCTCGTTTAACTGTATAGGATAATTTATATATTAACATTTTCGCCGTAAACTTTGGTTTGAACAGGAAATAAAACTATAAATCAAATATTCACTTCTGTTGAAGACTTTCGGTTTGATTGAAAAAAAATTAAATTATATTTACTAAGAAAGTTATAGTAGAGCTGAAAAAGAGCCGGTCACGTTCTTGGATAGCACTTACGTAAAGGCTGTGGATTTACTCCCATACGTGAGTCTTCGACAGGGGAATTCTGTTGTCATATCACTATTTTATCGTGAGTCGTCCATCATAACATTGTATCTTTGAACATGATAATATATATCAGGTTGACATAAGAAAGCGCATTAGCATACGCCTCAGACGACTGTGGACAACGAAGGCAACGAACAATGTAGGAGTCAAATTATTGTTAAAATTTTTCAAAAAGATGGGAATACATCAGTGACATTTATTCTTAAATAAATGGGTTTGCTAGTACTGATTTTACAGTATTAAATCTTAGATTTTAACAGATTAATGGGGTAATTTGAAAGTAATATTTAATTACCTAAAATACATGTATCATTTAGAACTCGACAGAAATAACTTGTTTTTTTCTATCTTTCAAAAAATTGTTGAAACCATAACAATAGAAACAAAGTTTCATAATATTTTTGTTTCTTCGGACTTATCATCCGACATCAGTTATTATTATGAGCATTATTGGAAGGTTATTATGTGTTTTTTTTGAGGGGGGGGAATTGAGGGGGGTATGGAAACCTTGGATGCTTCTTTTGTCTTTCACTTATCATAAATACTAATGTCTTATCCAGGACTCGAACCCTGACCCATAAACTTTAGGGGAATAAAGTTATGGAATGGAATAAAAATATTTGTTGATATGTTCCCTGAAACAACCAAACCAGACTCCACTCGCATTGCTAAAGATTGCTTGAAAAACCACTAAACTGATTGAAACGAAGTTTTCACAATCAAATTCCTTGGAGTTGAATTTTCTCATTTCGCCAGATTTCATTTTGATGCATTTAAGTGTGGAGTTAGAATTGAAGGTACCAGACTTTCATAGTAACTGTTTTATTATATTTATAGATTTTTGTTCAATTGTAATCTTGTATTTGTATTTCATTTCTAAAACATTACATTGTTTCACTAAAACAATCATTAAATTATTATTTTGGTTCTTTCTATCACATCATGATGTCATGACTTTTTTCCGTTCTCTTATACCCTTCACTTTATATAATCTGATATTGTATATGTGAATAGTTAATTTAAACAATTATAGAGAACAGATAAACATTCGAGGTGTATATTATAAAATTTCAAACCAATCACATAAACCTTTATGTTATAGTTTCTTCATTCATTACGAAATCAGTAATGAATAATTTATCGTCAGTTGTCCTAACAGACTAATTCTATAGACCTATAGGCTTTGGTATTAAACAAAAAGCTTCCTGTTTTTTTTCGATGTTCTTGTTTTCCCAAAGGAACAAAAACTGTCATCTACAAGCTTAGGAAAAAGCTCTGTGATCCATTTCAACAGATGAAAAAAATCGAAGTATTAGAATTTGAAACACTATAACTTTTATCTTATAAATCATATATTAAGAAGAGATAAATTCCTCTGTTGGTTTGTTAATATTTCGCTTAAAGGCGGCATTTACGGTGAGAAGCTGCCGTAGTTTTGATGACAGGGTGCGCTTCCGTTTGCCGGCACTAATTGTCAACTTTTTTCAAAAGCAATCTCAACTGTTATGCAGCAGATGGCTTTCGCGAATTCCGTGCGTTTACAAAGCAGACTCACGCACTTTTCTTTGCTCCACAACTTTTTTATAAAGTCCTACATTCTTCTTTAAAGGTGTTACACTGGTGTTTTGAATAGTGATTTCTGTAATTATTCGCGTGAATTAAACACAGAACTAAAAATAAAACTGTGACGTTTCTATGATCTTCACCAGAGCTGTGACACCCATCTACAAAACAGTTACAGTTGATTGATATGTGTTAATTCGTCTTTTTCACGAATATTGATGATTTTTATTAAAGAAAAAAGTATATTTATAAACCAGTGCAGCGCAAATTTTAGGTCAATTTGTTCCCTACTGAATCTTTAAATTAAAATTTATTTATATTAAGATGATCTTCTGGTATTTTTGAAATCTAAGTAAAAATTAAAGCATAAATGATGTAATTACGTCAAAGAATCAAAAATAATTTTCAAAATAAGTGGCGCTCATATAGTATTGTTGTTCACTTCGTGTTATGTATTATTTTTATTTATATTTCAAATAGACTAGATTATAAATTTTAATAAGTAATTTTGGGGAGTGTTAAGGTGGTATTATTTTATATTGTTGCATTTTCAACTTATTGTGTATTTTATAATTTCAGCTACAATAATTGGTTATTAGGAAATGGGAATCTGATTTCTGTTACCGAGGAGTGGAGCGAAATACATCATTAAATTGATTTGAATTTTCCTGTCAAAACTTGATGAATGAAAAAATTATGGAACATCCATCACCATTGTTTTCCTTTATGGGGAAAGAATGAGTATTTTGAAGAATATAACTTACAAATATCCATCAGGTTCTTCATGATGATATTCGTGACATTCTTGGAACGTACGGCTCCCGCTTCGAGACATGCGAAGCCACACTGCATTACTGCGGAATGAAGAACGAGAACTAATTTAATATATTTAGTGAACAAATAAATAAATAAAATTATCGTCAAAAGGGAATTTACAAACTGCTTATGACCACATGGAGGACCATGAACTAGTTTATTCTCCGGAAGCAAACAAAGGACCATCTCATCAATTCTGATCGTTCTTAAGCTGAGGCAGATTTATCGTTTCTTCACCCTTAGGAAAAATCATGTCTGTGTCCCCATAAAATATTAATAAAAATAGTACGCTACTTATTGTAACAACACAATATTAACAAATTTATATATGCAACAGGATGCCAAACAATTATTTGACAAATAAGTGCTATTATGAAATATTTTAATATTTTAAAAATATTCCAAATAAATAAATATGAAAATATATCAATATTCTAGAATAATACTAAAATTGCATTAATGAACTTGTCGCCCTTTGGCAAGAGCCAAAACGGGCTACAGAGTAAATGCACACATCTAGAACAACAAATAATAAAAAAATCGGTGATCTCCCCGCAACAAAATTGCCACAGTTATTCCACATTACACGTATTGAATAATTTTCTTTCATAATATCAGGTTCAGTTTTCTACGAATCATGTTTTTAAGGTAAAAGTTTTCTAAACACTGGTTTTACACATTGTGTGAATTTCAAAAAAAAGTAAAATTGTATTAACTGATTGAAACCGATATCCTCAAATGAAAGAAATAATTTAGAAAATTATGAAACGTCCCCTTAACCGTGTTTGATGAACCAAATTTTCGATATTTCAAACAGACTATCAAAAGTATTTACGCACTTTGCGCATGATAAGATTCAATGTGCAATTTGTGGAGATTAAAAATTATCTCTCAAAACACCGCAATTAATCTATCCTAACCTAATCATGATCAATGAATGATATAAACTGCTGGAAGAAGAGAGAATAGGAACTCACGTTTTCTTCCTTCAAAGCACGAAAAGTTGCTTTGCAAGGAATCTATATACATCTGCTATTGAGCATATTGTACATTGAAATAATAACCAGAGGAACGGCTTTTTTCTTTAAAAACTGAAATCAAGTAAGCTCGATACTATCTTCAGTTGAGGTTGAAAATGAATAGTTTTGTTTCAGGTAATATACACTTGTGAGTGAATGACTAAGGGTGTACGTGCGTGTGAATGTTTTAGAATTAAATAACTATCGAATGAAATATTTTGAAGACAGAAGATAATAAGCAAAATAACCACTGCTGATGTTCTGAACGAATAGAAGTGAATGAGATCGCAACAGACGCAACGCGGAAAGAAAAGGAGAATCGAGAGGTGTATGACGTCATAGACGGGGAATTACCATCGCCTCGGAGGCAGTGGAAGTACGCGGAAGGTTTCTTCAAGCATATTGTAGATGATCAAAATATATTTGCTGGAGAGTAGGTTCACAACGTGATATACATAAATTATTTTATGTGCTGTTTTTTCACTG
Organism: Laupala kohalensis; assembly: GCA_002313205.1. Taxonomy (NCBI): domain Eukaryota; kingdom Metazoa; phylum Arthropoda; class Insecta; order Orthoptera; family Trigonidiidae; genus Laupala; species Laupala kohalensis. The sequence goes on along the minus strand of NNCF01127845.1, from coordinate 122,252 downwards.
AATCTCTCATGGGATCGTCGAATAAGTTTAATTTCCGGTAAATAAAAGCATCTTTAAGATTGCGGTGTAATAGTTTCGTGCCGTAATTGTTCAATGAAAATTAGTTCAACAAATAATATTGAGAGATAAATATGTAAGTATTGAAGTAAATGCAGTAAGTGATTAAAAATAAACTGTAGTTTACCAGTATACTTTTCTTTGCCTCAAATATTATTGTAAACATTATTAAATATAAATTTATGTGAATACCTTATATGCAATTTAGTAATACAATTTATTTAAATAAATTGTTAACAACTTACGAATTTGTAGAATTAGTAATACAATGATTCACTAAGTCAATTCATGATATAATTATACTATTAACTAATATGCAACAAATATCAACTTAAACATACAATATTAATAAAAATAATCGAAAACGCTAATCAAATGGAGACAATATCTACGATATGAGCTGAACTTTCTTCTGTTAACGACACAAACTATGGGGAGATGAGCGGTTCAATTGTCCTGAATCGCATTCTCCAGTTGAAATGAACATTTTAAGCATTTCTTGAAGTGTTTGATCCATGATAGAATCGCATAGCGCAGAAGACTGAATTTATATTAAATTTCTTAAAGGTAATGTAGTTCTGTAAACAGTAATGAATCCTGATGTTTTTCATAATGTAGTGTGTCTATGGTACGTCTACGATTAAATAATAAGATAATAATCATAAGTTCTTCTTGAACAATACGATCTAACATTGTACTTAATCATGTATTTTTCTACATTGACTGTGAATCCAACAACCCTCCACAGTTTTTAACCTTATTTTACCCATCGAGGTAACGGAAACCGTCATGTAATTTGAAGTTGTTATCCAGTAGCATTTCTGCGTTCAATGAGGCGAAGTACCGGATGTAATTTCTCGTGAATACTCTGAAAAGAAGGAGAACCAACAAAATCATTTCAATTTAGACTGAAGCGCAGAAAAGTGGAACAGTGGATCACGCAATGTGAGTTTAGAGGATACAAAGATTTTTTTTTTTCTGAGAGCAAAAGTAATTGAAATATAAGTCAGTAATTGAATACATTTACTTAAACCACGAAAGTAAAATTGAAGATACTATATTATAATTGTTTCTAAAAATACATTATCTAAAACGATATTGAAAAGTCAGATAATTTTTCATTTGAAGAACTTCAAAATATACGATGCATGAAAAAAAATCGATTCAGAGATTTTATTTTAAAATCACAATTGTGTCTGTCGTGGAAACTGTTATTGAATCTCTCACAGGAATTTAATGTAAACGAAATAAATGGGTAAATATTCTGTTTGAATTCAGATCAACTAGTAATTCATGTGTCTCCGAGTAGTTTTAAAACCAGAAAAAGAACATAAATGAAATTTTTCTAGTGTCGAAAATAGAAATTAATCAAGTGGAGATTGCGAAAACACCTGTAAATTTGTTTCCCTCCAGACAACTGATTAATTCATTTCAAACTATTTAGGAGAAGTTCAAATGAAACTATAGAACAGTGGATTTTAGTGACTGTTAGAACACATTTCTTTATTAAAGTCTTTCTGTGCGAATAGTGATTGTTCAAATACATCCATCTTCTTATATATAAAAATTCAGCCTGTGTATGTTCGTGTTCGCAAAACTCGAAAAGTAGTCGGTTGATTGACTTGAAATTTTGACACAACGTTGCATTTAAATACGAGCGTGTTTTTATATATACATTATTATAGTAAAATGAAAAATGCACCCCCAAGAGGGTGAAATGGGGGTTCGAATGTATCCCACCATAACTCGAGAGTGTCAGGAGAAACTGTAACCAAACTTGACACACAGATGACTGACTATGACTACAAGCACTATGCGGGTAAGATATCCCTTGCACTCCTGGGGAGGGGGTGAGAAAGGGATGACATGTACAAATAACGGAAAATCCGATATTAGATTCGAAACCATACTTTTCGGTGCCGCTGAGGTGGATAAGAGCGTCCCCGGCACATTGTAACTTAACAATCTGTCCACATGCAGATAATATACCCCTAGCATCTCTGGGGTAGGGGTGGAAATTAAGGACTGGTAGACATAATAAAAAAACTACCGATCTTATTGTTAAATAAATCATTTTTTGGACCGCTGAGTTAAGTGGCACATTCATTGCTAGATAAGTTCAAGATCACCACTTATAAGGAATAAACACCCTTTGTGTTAGGGTGAGAAGGAGAGAAATGTAAAAATAATCGAAAGTGATCGATATAAGTGTTGAGATAGTAGTTTTCGAGGCCGCTGAAATTAGTAGTGACATTTTCGAAGACGTCAAATTTCACAATCAGCCCGTATAAGTACCCTTAGGAAAGGATATGCCATGAAAAAATATCGAACGTGACATACCAGTGACGAATCCACAATTTTCGGTGTTGCTGAGGTAATAGTGAAATCCCGATATCGTGTAAGTCTGAATTCAGCCCTCATGAAACAAACATCACACTTGGGTAGGGGGGTGGGGGTGGAAATGGGATTATGGATAAAAAGAATTCAAAACTAATTTTGAAATATAAAAATATGAAAATTGTATTGGATCCATAGTATTAGGGTTGATTAAATTTTTAAACTACCAATGCCGTTAAGTTTAAGATGAGATCACAAAGTGTCACAGTATCCTTAGCGCTGGGGTGGGAAGGGCGAGACGTAAACATTTCGTAAAAAGACCGATATTAGAGTCGAGTCCATGTTTTTTTGTGTATTCTGAGATGAATAATCGTATTTCCAATGACATTACGTTCCTACACAATATACAATATGTACGACACCTCTAAAGGTGAGGGTTGGGAAGAACGTGACACGAAAAAATATCAAAATTATCAGGTTATGGATTTTACGAAAACTCACCGCTAAGGAGATGAAATGGGAAATGGTATTTTCTAAAAACGTTTTCTCAGTTATATCAGTGAAGATGAGGGATTGGTACACACCAATACTATCAAACCTCCACAATTAATGGATAACATTTTCACTGGATATTAATGTTAGATTTTTTGTGGGGCTTTAGGGCTTGTCAATGACAAGGTCATTAGAGCCCTTGCAGGCGGGAAAAAATGCAGTTTCGCACCATAGAGAAGAGTCGTAAAGACTGTTCCCCGTGTGTGGGACTCGGCGTATATCTCTACCATACCCACTAAAAAACCCTCCTGAATTCAACAAATATCTAAATACAAAGATGAAAGAATAGGAAAGGAAACAGTTGCCGAACACATTTTATCACAAAAAGGAAAAAATATCTAAAAATTATAATTTTCAAATTACGGAAAGGAAGGATAAAAGGAAAGAAGACAGGGAATAGGAAAGAAGAATGCAAATTTGCACCCTCCCGAGAACTTGAGGGACGAACCCCGATCTACTCATAAAATTCAATAGTTTATTAACATCATCTGTTTCATTTCCGAGAATTGTTGGTAAATCTACAGCCAGACCACTTTGTCTCCGTATTCTCGTGTATTTTCTGCAATTAGTTAGTAGGTGACGCAGTGTCAGAGAAGAGCTACACTCCTCATAAACAGGTTCATCATCAAGTAGCAAAAGATACCGATGAGTGATAGGACAATGTCCTATTCGCAGGCGGGTTAGTAAGACCTCGTCGCGCCCGGGTGACCTACAGGAACTGCTGTATGACTTAACAGAGGATTTGGTAAGTCGGAGCTTATTCCCTTCAACAACCAACCACTCATTGTTCCATTCACTAAAATCCTCGTCTTGATGGAATTTAGGAGATCCCTTTTTGGAATCGTAAAGAAATCCACGCGATTTTTAATGCATGAAGCTTTTGTGGAAACGTCTGCTTCCTCAATTCCACTGATTCCCACGTATCCGGGAAACCAGCAAAACATTATATTCTTTCGATCACTTTGGAGATAGTAAAGCACATCCTGGATGTTCTGGATCAGCTTATCAACTGGATACATAGTCTGGATTGCATGAAGGGCACTTAGAGAATCAGAACAAATCAGGAAATTTGATCCGCAGGAGCACTTTGTTGATCGCAGTGCTCTCAATATGGTGTAGCACTCAACGGTATAAACGCTGCACATGTCGCCAAGACGGTAGCCACAGGTCTTACGGGAAAACACCACGGAGCAGAAGACACCATCAGCCTGCTTCGACCCGTCTGTAAACACAGGGATATGGACCCGGTGTTTGTCGAGGATTAGGTGAAATGATACCCTCAACATCGCAGCTGGAGTGTTCTTCTTGTCATGATGCAGAGGATTGAAATTAATCTTCGGCTGGCGGAAGGAGAAGTCTTACTGAAATCTTTATTTAAGACATTAGGTGTGCTTATAATCAAGGTTTCCAGTTTCTTTGAAGCCGTATCCAAAAGGTTTGGTTGCTCTCAGTCTGTTATTGCAAGAGGAAGGATGAAATACTTTACCAGATTGTCGGGTAAAGTTGGCACGTGGCAAAAGTGTCGCCGGAGGTAAAGAGATGGTTCGCCACTCTCGGAATACCAACACTATCCAACTTCTTTAAGTAGCTTGCACGAGCAGAGCTATATACAACGCAACCATAATCGAACCGAGATCTTATGAATGCTCGATAAAACTGGAGCAAGGAGGAGCAATCAGCGTCCCATTCCCAGCTACTCAGGCACTTCAATAGATTCAGAGACCTTAATGTTCTCGCTCTTAGGTCTGTCAGATGTTAAATCCAATTAAGTCTCTGATCAAAGATTAGATCTAAGAATTTTACAGAAGGATAGAATTTTAGAGCGTTGTTCTCCAGGGCGAGGTGAGGTTCTGCTAGAAGGCTTAGTCTCCTGTTGAAAAGAACACAGCGGGTTTTCTTAGCACAGAAACGAAAGCCAGTCGTTTTCAACCAGTGGTATAATCTATTGAGGACGAGTTGGATTTGTCGCTCAGCACCTGTGACACTCTGTGATGAACAAAAGATGGCAAAGTCGTCGACAAAAGGAGAGCGCAGGACAGGATTCTTTACAGCGGATGTTATGCTGTTTATGGCCACTGCAAATAAGGTCACACTCAGGACTGAACCCTGAGGAACACCGTTCTCTTGAAGAAGTAGATCCGAGGTGACTCTTCCAATTCTGTAGCGGAAGGAACGCTGATCCAAAAAGGACTGTAACATCGGAGGAAGATGTCGTCTAAATCCCCAGGCATAGAGTTGTTTTAAAATGCCATGACGCCAAGTAGTATCATAAGCCTTCTCGATGTCAGAGAATATTCCGGCGACATGTTGTCTTCGGACGAAAGTATCTTGAATTGCTGCTTCCAGGAGAAGTAAGTTGTCCAAGGTGGAATGGAACTTTCTGAAACCACACTGAGATCGACTCAGCAAGTTATGCCTTTCAAGAAACCAGACGAGACGTCGGTTGATAATTGTCTCCAGAGTTTTACCGACGCAACTCGTCAAGGCGATACTTCGATAACTACTGATGACCGTTTTGTCCTCTCCTGGTTTTAGTAAAGGGATGTGAGAAAGAATAAAGTTACAGACATATTACAATATTCACGCGAGTAAAGTCGCGGTTACTCACTAGTACTAATATATAAAAGGGAAATGCGAAGGTGTGACAGTCTGTTCGCTACCTGAACACGACTAAACCACAGAACCGATCGTGATGAAATTTGACAAGGACGTGTTTTAGATATTCAGGATGAACATATGTTAGATTTTATTTTCTTAATGTGTGAAAAGAATAATAGAAAATGATTTTAGGAAAGAATAATAGAAAATGAAAAGAATAATAGAAGATAAAACCGGTAAAAAGATGTATATTCGCTTACGCTACCTAAATGGTTAGAGAAATTGACAACTCTGGATGACAATATTGCTCACCTCAAAGATTTCTAAAAAAAATGTCCGGGACAGCATATGTCTATATAGGTTAACATAAATTATCGAATTTTTTAAATTAAAATTAGAAGTGTTAAAATACTTCAAATTATGCGAGTAATGTAAGAAGGAAAAAAATAAATCATCATCAAATTTAATGTTTTTGTTTTGGGTATTTAACAAGAATAAAAAAGTCTTAAAATCGTAACATTTTGACGAATAGTTAAGATTTTACAAGAATTTTAAAGAAATTATGCAGTGAGTTCGTTCTACCTGAGATTCTGAGATGATTATGGAACACTTCCGATGTTATGATATCCAATCTTGGGCCACATTGGGGTTAGGGAGCGGACAGACCAAGAAACACTATGGGTTATATACAAATATTTAATCTAAAAAGACAGGTTTAATCCATAGATTTCGGGACCTTTCAAATGAACAGTGACGAGATGCCGTATTAGTACAAGGTCAGCACATACGGGGGTTAAATACCTCTAACTAATGGTGAAGTGGTGGCTGATTGGTGATGTTTCAATTGATTTGTTTCTCTTACGGACACCTTAACGTTGTTTGCTGAAGGGTAGATTCATCCAAGAATTTATTTATTCTTGCTGCTGAGGGTGAAAGTGAAAATGGTATATACAATCAAGTTTTGTATTAAGTTTATATTATTATGAATTTGTTAAATTAGTATGATGTACTTACGTTTTTAGAAACCAGTAAGTAAATGTATTTTGATCTTAAAAAATAGATTTTATTGAGAAAAATAAGATTGGTTTTAGAAAAATATTCCCTAAGAAACAGAGGGTGATCGAAGAAAAATCCCGGACAACGCCGGGTTATCAGCTAGTGATGTAATAAGTTACTCATTAGTAGGCGAGGAACTCACAGCAGACGAAGATCGCATTCGTGAGCAGGTACAAGTCATCTAGATTCTGTGCGAGAGCCTTGAGGTCCTCCTCAGGAATGATGGTGCTGACATTTGCACTGATGTTTGAGCTGCCTCCACCAGAGGCGTTAGCGACGTTGACTCCTTCCATGTTCTTTGGATTGTTCTCTTCTCTTGATCTGTAATCGAGAGAACGCACTTAAAGTTTGCACTATTCTGTTAAGAAGCGGCATAGGAGTTGGTTGATTTAACGTAGAAGAGATGGGATGAGAATACAATGACAAGGATAGAGATGAGTGACACAAATATTTATCGAAGATAAAGGGTCACGCTCCGGCTTCTCACGGGAGTTTCTGGTTTGCTGTTTAACCCTCCTTTATAATTTAGTGTAGACCAACATTGCTTTCGTACAAATACAAAAGCAAGTATGATATTTCTCTTGGTTTGTGAAATACAGCGAAAATTCGAGAAATCGCTTTTCACTCCTTTAAATTTTTGAAAAATCTATCCTTGGACCTTTATAATGCCAAAGTAATACAATTTGAAAATTTTAAATCCTACCCAATTTGAACATAGATCAATGAATTCTAAATGAAATACGTATAAAATGAGATAAAATTAATGATATGCCCTAAAAAACTGTTATAATAAAGGTCTTATTTTTACATGAAGTTGGTTTAAATTTAAAGACACTTCAGCCCCTGAAATAAAACCACAGGAGAATGCTACTTACGTACTAAAAGGAATGAAATGAAAACCATGAATCAACATTGCAAAAGTCAAGTGGCTTGCTTCTGGACGATATCGAATGTTACTCAATACAATATCTATGAAACGTTACATCGGACCATTGTATCTCGATGACCCAGGAGAAAATTAGGGACAGAGTAATCTCTCAACTTCACGAAGTTTTTATTGCTACCGCGAAACAATTCTGGGTATCTTAAATCACATCACAATTCGGGGACGACTTGAACATCACGTGTTCCTGCATTTGAAGTAAACGATTCAATTTCTCTATCTTTCTCTTAAGAAAACTTTTAATGGTAAAACCTCGTCCAAATACAAAGTTGTTGGCCATATATATTTTTTTAATTTTATTTTCCAATCCGTATCCCGGTCCCTGATATGTACCAGAGTATTAGGTTCTCTGTCAGTTATCGTCTTGTATTGTCTACTTTGTCCTGGATTTTTTCTGCTTTTCTCTCTGAAACAGAATATCTCAAAACTCCACGTAAAAATGGAGGGATGATGGAACACATTAATGGGAACCAGAATCACATAGAAATACATGTCCGGAAATATCACCTGGAGGAGATAAAATGACACCAAGATAGTGTAAAAATACATTATTAAAAGGCATGTAAAGCGTTTTATTAGACGAAGTAAGAAATTAAGTAGTTTTTACGTGAAATTTTGAAATGATCTATGCGATGTCGGTGTGAGGCATGCATCATTGTTAATGGGTAGATCTTTGAACATCTGCTGTAATTTGTTGTTGAAATTTGAACATATTTTCCACTTTTCCCTTATAGAGCACTTTACACGCTGTTTTGCCTTGTGTTCTTAGTCTATTTTACTCGTATCTCCTCCTGGTGACATTCAAGGAAATGTGTTACTAAGTGAATCTGATCCCTATTTATGTGCTTTATCATCCCTCCATTTACAGTAGAGTTTTGAGACATTCCTAATGTATTTTGTTTATCTCCCCTTTTAATTTTTCCTGTATGTTACTTTCTGCGTTCTTACTGTGCAATTTTCGTTCAACGTTCCCATGGACTGCTAATAAAACTGGAAATAAAGCTCGTGAAGCATAATATTTGTGGTTCAAATACTACATATGGGACATATTGAAAGTTGATACAATTGATCAGTTTTCAGTGAGCATTGAAGTAAATCAGAACAGCACATTGTAAAACAAGCCTGTCGAAAAGGTTAATATTCTGGAAAAGTGGTAAAGTAACCTAGATCAACTAATCAAAGGAGCGTGAAATTTCTCATTTAAGAAAGGTATTTCAGTTTAATAGTAGTAATCTCGACGAGGAAATATTCTTAAAGTGGTACTCGATACAAATGTACAATACATCAATTTGATTTCCACAACGGTTAGATTTCGTTTGCCCTTGGAGAATTATTTAGATAAATTCTTCACTATAGTGCGTAATAACATGGAAAACGTTAGAAATGAATTATTTTAAAACAGTTTTAAGATATATTTCACAAAAAGGGCGTCAATAAAATTAGAAAAATATCCAACAAGTATCATGGGTAAAGTTGTAAGAATTTTAGGTATACAAAGAACTTGCTTCAGATCTCAAGGACGAGAAACCACATGTTCTATGACGCTATGACAATACTGAGAGGTTTTAAAATGTTTTAATTTAAATATTTTGAACGACTCTGTAAGTAAACTGAATTTAAAATGTTTTCCCCATCTAATTCTTTTCACCTATTGTTACTGAACTGCACGACCTACATTTTGCTTTTTATTTTTGTTTTGATTTATATTGATTTTATTTTGATTTATATTCTNTTTTTTTTTTTTTTTTTTGGTGGGGCTTTAGGGCTCGTCAACATCAAAGGTCATTAGAGCCCATCTATTGGATGTAGTCATAGAGAATTAGGCGTTACGTAAATGTGTAATAATAGAATTGTACATTTAAATACTTTTCAGGTAAGAACCTCAGAACAGTCTTGTACATATCTAGAACCTCGTTTTTTCATGAAAAATTAATGTTAACATTAGCGACTACCATAACTTTCATGTTTCGAAATGTATCGATGTTAAAGATTTTCGTGAAGGTACTTCCATGTCATTTATAAACGTGAGGTTCCTATGCAACCCTTTCACACAAGGCTACTCTTTCGAATTGGGCAACCACTGCACTCATTCACTTCTGGTACAAGTAGAGTTCGGAAAGTGACAAAAGTGAGTTCCATTGTTAATTCGTACGGTAATCCTACCCGCCCAGCGAGTGAGTGATGTGAGTTGCTTTCCAAACAGGCGAAGCTGGAAGATCTTAGGGCAGCGGTTCCCAACTATTTTAGCATGAATCCCCCTGAGACACAGTTAAAGCATTAATTGCCCCATAGTAATTTTGCTCAGTGTAAAATATGCCTACGTTTGTCTTATTAAAATAAATAAATTGTATAAAAACTTGAACAAAAGATTGATATTCAAACAATGTGAATTTCTATCTTCGTTTGTTTCAATCCCCTTCAACACAAGTTATGTGAAATAATACGTTTCAAATGTTTTGAAACGTTTTTCGCTAACATTGAATTACACACCTAAAATTGAATTACGTTCTAAACACCTTACAATTGCTTTATATAAATTCAGAAGCTCGTATTTTCTTCTTCTTTATTTGGTCATTTATCATATGGACAATCTTGCCTGTTACATCGTCATTGCAAGGTACTAGACTACATTAATATCTTACATTAATAATTCGTATTGTTAAAAGAGAAGTCACATTATTGAATTAAAGAGAGTTTTGATTCGTGTAGAAAACTATTCGCCCCGCTCGGCAGCATCTCACGTCTCCCTTCTGTCTTAGGGTCATTAACGTACTACCATTTTTTTTGCAGACCCTAGAGCTGGTTCTGTTAAAAGTTGCGATTTTCCAGTCAAGACCTACAATATGTTAAGCCAGGATCTTCTTAGATAGTGATCTGTATGTGTCTATTCATCTCCAAATTGTTAAATAGGTATAAAAAATTAAATTAAATTAAGAATATTAGTTTTTATCGATTTTGCATCAGAAAAGGAAAACAGATTAAGCAATGTTATTTAAATTTTGTGTCCAAATGCATCTAAGGAATCCTAATGCACCACATGCAATTTTTCTCTCTGCAAGTTGTGGAGGAGTTGAATACGGGTGGGAACGTCATTGATGTGAGAGATTAAGAAATACGACAGAAATTTTTGCATGAAACGAATACCATATACTTATTGGTGACCAAAGAAATGCATTTTAAAACTCTTCAAAAGGTTTGAAGAAGAGGCTAAGAGAAGGTTACTTCTATCTTTGGAGTAAAAACCCCGAAACATAATTCTGCAAGTACTCCATACGAAATAAAATTTTGGATGATTTTGATCAAAATTATATTTTTATTTTCCTCAAAACTTAAAAAGAAATTTACGAATGAATTATTTTAACCCCTCGCATTTCTAAAACTTTCCTTGCCGACTGAACTACTTGACGAAATCGGTGTCACACATGAACTGACAATTTTTAGAATATATTTCTTTTTCAAATCTATATTTGGAGAGTAATCAAATAATACATCTTAAAAATGCTAAAAAGCTGAACAGTTGATCACTACTAAAATCTTTCCGATCATCATTTTCCAGTGCTCGAAATCTTAGGGTCACCTCTGCATGAAAGGACGGCCGCAATCGAAATTAATGCATGAGAGGCAGTGAGCTCTCAAAACTTTGACAAACGTTGTTCTAAGTTAGTATGTAGAATAAATCGCAATTATCGCAACTCGTCAGTACTTCTTTGTTGTTGTTGTTGTTGTATTTTGAGGGGGTTGAGTAAATTTTTGGTAGTAAATATAAGACAGTAATATGACGCGATAGGGAATCAGGAGTGAACTTTTGTCTTCTTAGTTTGCTTTTTGATGAAAATTAAAAATGGTATCGTTTTCCTTTACAACTCTGTGGAGTCATTATTTCGCGAACTTGTTCCTATTTTTAAAAATTGGAAGCAAATGGTCAACAGAAGTGGTTTTCGAAATCAAATAATTTTCTATTTATTTAAACTAACACAATGTACCTCTACTACGCGTTTTGCGGCCGTCATACTTAAATAAAAAAGTAATTTACTCCCCAGTACAAACACTGCTCAGAAAACCAATTCCTGAATGATTATCTACCAGGTATATTTTGGTTGCTACCTCATAGGCATATTTACTAGGTATCGGTTATATTAGAATATTCTTACCTGACTTTTAATCCTCATCTAACGTACCGGTTGCGTATCCTTGTGTTTTTCCCTTTTGTTGCGAACCGTGCGACCACCGCGCACAGAGGTTGGACACGGACTGTTGCGCGCCACGAGTCGCAACTTCTGCTCTTCCGCCTCCACTGCCGCGGGCACCGACTACTACCTCCACCTCTTATCTCCTTTGCCACCGCTTTCGCTTCGTCGCACTGCCAAGGAAACTATCTATCTCACTCCTTCACAGTCAGGGACAGCAAGGTCATCATGAGCGGAAAAATATCCGCGCATGAATTCCGAACTGAGCTACTAGGTGGAAAACCCCTGGCTCCGACACAAAGGATCTACCTATGGAAACCAATGCTTGGCATCTCACAAGGGAACTTGCAACAAGCGGAAGTCGAAAGTGGTCCTAATTTTTTAAATACTGAAACATATTGACTATTAGTATGTTATGTCAAAATATTAGCGACGATGGCACACTGGAAGGCACTGAAATAAATTACGACAAACGATATTTTTCGCACGCCCGAGAGCCATTTTTGTGGGTCTTGTACAACCCTCAACTACGAAGCGGACGAGCATGGACAACCGAATCACGTGGCTAAGCTTTGATTCGTCCGACTTCTAGGTATCTTCACCATTCAGGGAGGACATGAAAATGCAAATAAACAATGCTTTCTCCCGCGCATTTAAGAAAAGGATCAGTCAAGTCAAATAGTAAAACTATTTATGTAAGTTCACCTAAGTATGTTATTCATGTTCAAGTTTCCTTTCGCAATCTTTGTACAGTATTTAAGTAAAATGTTAAATCTAAAATTTTGTGTATATTTTATTTAAATATTGACAGAGCCAAACGTTACATTTTCCAAATGATAATATAGGAAACGTGTAGGAGGAGATGGAAGGGTGCATCACAATTCATTTAAATCTATATATATTTTGGCCAATAAAAGAGAAAAAGTATTTTCGGTACCACTAAAAATTTAGTCGTTTTTAATTATTGTTATTTAGTACGTGTTTATATGGATTGTTGGTATATCTTTGCCATGAATTTTATTTAAAATGCGTATTTATTGTATATCAGAAACACTTTGATTAATACAAATGAACAATTAACAAAATACGTTTCGTTTTGTGTTGCTATTAAAAAACTACTGGTACTTTAAATGATACTGTGAAAACAACATTAATTCTATATATTAATATGAACAAAACAAATAAAAAATTATAATTCAGGTCGATCAAATGTGTGAAAGATCTTAATTATAAAGCGATGGAATTAGTATTTTGTTATAATGTCGAGATTCAGTATTGCAGAAGGATACTGAGGTGACATTACGGCACGCAATGTGAAATTTACGACAGCAGTCGGTGGCTCTACAGCAACTGTTTCGGCCTGTACTGGAAAGGGTTGCTTTTCCTCATGATTGTCCGAAGTGTGTCCGAAAAGAAGACGCCAAAAATTGGTAAACTTCTTGAATTTTTTTCAGTGTCTTCCAGTGTGCTATCGTCGCTAATATTTTGACATGACTTACTAACAGTCAATGTGTTTCAGTATAAAAAAATCAGGACCACTTTCGACCTGCGCTTGTTGAAAGTTCCCTTGTCAGTCGTTCATGATGTCTTGAATTATATCTCGGCAGTCCGGGTGACGTCGTGCCTTCGGAAAACGGTCCGACGTTTACGCCATTGTATCCACATGGGGGTCGAAACGATAAATCCTTTTTCAAAGAAATAATTAGACGCCATCTAAATAATTACTTAAATTAAATAATATTTAAAATAATTAAAAGCATCCAAAACAAATCTTAAAACTTCAGCTAGAGCTGTTATTGATCTCTCAAGAAAGTTACTCTTTAGTGGTTTTTAGAAACTACAAGTTGTAAAAACTATTCTCACAGTTTTAGAATTTCCCCCTCCCCCCATATAACAACAATGATTCTAAACCGTCAAGTATACAAAATACGAAACATTGTACAAAATCACTTTTATTGATACAATTATTACGGTTTGGTAGAACAATTAAGATGCACACGATTGCTGTGGGAGCGCACTCTTTCACGTAATTTATCACCATCTTTTTGGAAAATATGTCTCTCAGTGACGTATCCTGTTTCTTATGGCGAAGGCTATGACACGAATAATATTTTTGTTTGTCAGTCTTCGCTTTGTTTCTTCCACATTTGCACTTTTCATTTTCACAAATTTATTTGTTTTCGGCCTCCGTATATCATACGTAGATATTTTACGTTTATGCTGAAATGTGTATAAAAATTCCTATCCCTGCTAAGACCAATATAGTTACAGTTCAATATAGTTAACCACTAATTAAGGTAATATTATAGTTTACATCAGGGAAATAACAGTAGGGAAGATTGAGAGAAACTGTATGGCCTCGATGAAGAGATATCAAACCGTTGTCTTAGCAGAAAGTTTTTTTATTGACCTGAAAGCAAAACATCAACGTACCACAGTTTTGTACGTCTATATGCACATGTACTATTGTATGGGTGATGATGAGTAATGGAGATCGTGAATGAATTGAGACATACTACTTCGCAGGAATCGTGGTATCCACAACTAGTAACGCTCCTACATCGACTATTGCATCCCCTGGTCAAAAATAATTGCAATGATCGCGATTTCGACACAAAGGGCTTGACTTCAAAATAATGAATTGCTAAGTACAGACATTTTCAAAAATTAAATAACTTGGTTATGTCATATTGAAATAACCTAAACATAAGAAATTGAAAAGAATGTCTCCATTTTTCATTCTCTACTTTGTGGTAAATATTTTTGTATACCTGGAATATCTGAGCCACCTTTGCGATATTCCCAACAAATAGAATTTATATATCTTTTGTAAGGGAAGGGACACAAAATAAGTAATTTAGCAAATAGTTCAATATAGTTCCAGAAATGAGACATTTTAGTATGCAGAAAATACTTTAGTTCAACCTTGAGAAAAATACTTTTATTATTTTACTGAATACTTAATTTTTATCCTTATCAATTTGTAAAAGGGGATTTACGCTACTGACCCTTATGCTTAGAAACTGTGATATTTCGACCTGTCAAGACGAAATGGAATACGTTCAGATTAAAAAATAACAGTACCTTGTAGAAAGTACGGATTCTCGTCAAATGTTTCATATTTTCCGAAACGATACGAGGAAAATACGTTTGAAGAACGCAATGTAGTAAATATTAATTTATTTAAAAAAACTAACACTGTGCAGATTGACTCATGTCTAATTTACATTAAAATAGAAATCGTGATTCTAAGATCACCAGTGCTTGAATGAACCTACACATCCAATTTATAATAAACGTAAAAAAGTTAGCAGAAAAGTTAATCATTAATTAGAAAAACAGATTAATGAATTTTGAATTTTTATTTTGTCACCTTTAGAATATTATTCCCATACGAATGACCCAGATGGAAAGCAAAGAGGAAAAACCATCCGTGGAGGTACCGTAACATGCGTGTCTTGTAATGATAGACTCGCAACTTATGATTTGCAGCTATATTCTTTCCTGGCTGGAAGCATGTAAACCATCCGACTTTTTGAGTAAAACATATTGGAAATTCTTGTACATCCCAAGCATAATTGAAAAATAATAGAAGTATATTTTCTTGAAATTACTAGCAAACTTATTTGCTAGTAACAACAAAATTCTTAAGTGTATTATTTCCACAAGTTTTGAAAAATTATTTAAGTAACTGTTCTGATGGACGTTATATTTGTTAGAAAATAATTCCGCCTACATACTGGAACGATTGTTTTCAAACGTGTTTAGCCAGTCCTCCGATATTTTTTAAATAGTATTTATGTATAATCTAAGGAGAAATACACAATTTTCAATTCAAATTTCCACCATATGTTTAACCCATTTCTCAAACACAGAAGGTGTTTGTGTCCAGAATGCAAAGTTGCTTATTTTGTTACCTGAAACTCGTGAGGCGCAATATTGAGGCAATAATTAAAATAAATAAATAAATGTGAAGCTACCATTCTATAAGTATTTGAATATCTCAAGAAGAATGAAAAGATTTAAGTTATGTTTTTTTCTATTTATTTACCCATACATTTTTGTAGAAAACAAAAACCAAAGGTTTTTGACTCAACCTGTTCTAGATGCAGGTTACGTCTGGCAGTGTTACTAGAATAATGAACAATAGTGATAATACATAATCTATCTCGGTTCGAGAAGGTTGAGTACACGATTGTAGGTCACGGAAGAGCTAACTTTAACTCTTGTCGAAGGCCGACTTGTCTGACCGAGGGTTACTTGAATTTTTTCAGACTCATCTGTGAGCTCCGTGCCCTCGTGTAGTACCTGCCTTTTCTTATTTTCACGCAACGAAGTTAGAGTGGATCTGCTTGGTAGGCGGAACCAGAAAATACTATATTCAAACCTCATACTTCACGGCGGAAAGTCTTCCAATAAATAACCACGGAGCGGAGGGTAGGGGATAGGTGGGCGAACGACCGAGAGCTGTCCATGCGCCGCGTCGCGTCGCGATTTGGCCCAGGTCAAGGAAAACAGCGGGCGCTTTGGCCAGCGGTGTGTCGCGTGCCTCAGCCTCAGCCGGAGTAAGGTCACGTGCTTCAGAACAGGAAGATCGCCGGTTTGGACAAAAATGTTAATGCGACCAACCAACCAAAACAAAAGAATGAACATGACGAATAGAATTATAGAAAAATGAGAATTATCAGTGTATGAACTAGGAAACATGAAAGAAAACTTTCGAATGTTCAAATAATATATGTCATGCACAAAACTCGAACTCGGCCATTGAACGAAAAAAAGAACCAAAACTAGTTTTGGCTGAAGCGTTCTCGCTAGAACAAGTTTTGTGCAACTTCAAAGCAACCAACTTTTTTTGGACGTTGCACTTTTGCCAGAACTAGTTTTGTCGTTTTGAAGGACAGAACTAGTATTGGTCATTATTTGTGTTATCGCAAAAATAAAGTTTTGAGAAATTTATGGTAGTACAATTTCTAGCGTATTCAGAGTAGTGAAAGTGTTTTCTTTTTCTTACTTGAGACATTAGTACATGTGACAGTTTTCCGCTTTTTTGTGTTTCTTATGCTCAAATGGAAAGAAAATTTTCGCTGTTTTACATTAACATTTTTATGAAGTGATTACATTAACATTTTTATGAAGTGAGACAATATTAATAACATGATAAAGTAATACAATTAGGATGGCACAGAGACCCGCTTTGATATTTCAATGATATGTGGTATAAATTGGAGAAAAAAATTGTTACTGTTTTAGATAATTTTATTTATTTGATGTTTTACAGATTCCTTTGTTACAGAACTAGCTGATATTACGATGATCATTCGGATCATAAATTGTAATATATAAAGGAATTAATAAATGTGTAAACGAATACTTATTTGGCTAAAATATGATTATTATTACAAACTATATATTTGAAAACTGTTCAAATCAATTGAGTGTAATCATTCTTATATTGTAACAATATTTTTACACTTACTATTACAAAATTAATCTTGCAATCTTTCGTTACATCTCTTGATGTGTTGTAAAAGCACTCAGAACGAAAAACCCTTGAATTTCCATTTTCAGTTCTGAGTGTAAACTAAAAATAGTATTTGGTCACTTCTGGGTGTTATCACACTATTTTCGGGTACGGAAGACCGGTCTGGATAGACATATCGAAACAGAAAGGGTACACTGGACTAGTGACCAGCGCTTCTTAATACCGCTTCGTGACTTCGCACAGTGGAGAATATTGAGAAGAAACCTGGCCAAAAGAATTTTATCCCGTGAATTTGATGGATTATGGCGAATTATCGTTTATATGTAAATAAACAAATGTCGTGTTAAATTAAATGTATTCTAGTTTCGAGGAGTTTCAAATCTGTGTAAACTATTAAAAAGAAGTTCTATATAAATTTTCTTAAGATGAATAATGAACATGACATTTCTTTCTATACTGTGGCAGAACGAATCTTTTAGGGTTAAAAATATACTGGAATTTACAATTTTGATCTATTTTGAGCGCCTCGACTAATTAATCTCAGGGTTCCACAATATTTCTGGGGTTCGCATTTTTTTAGTAGCCATACAGTGGTTCCACTACAGGAAAACGCTATTGACAAATACATCTATTAAATTTAATCACCATTAGTCTAGTACAATAAAACCCCTCATGCTGTTCCCCTCAAAAGAAACACACATAAATGGAAGCCAATGATAACATATTCACTAACACACGTATAAAATCTCTCCCTCAAAAAAATAAAAATACAATTTCTTCGCGCCAAAAAAAAAAATGTCGCTTCCTGTGATCTGGTCTGATATCACAAGTTCTACAACTACAACAAGTTTCAACAACGAGAAGCAACGAGGCGAAGCTCCGAGAGCTGACGCCGAAAACTCAAAAAGAAAGATAAGAAGATATAATTTCATTTTTCATTCCTTAAATGGTCTTCCTCCCTTCCTACACCTCTCTTTCCACTTCCAAGTCTTCCAAATTTTGAACTTCACGTGACCGAAAACTTCCAATGCCAAAACGGTTCCCCCTTCTTAAGCCTAAATTCTGATTGGGAATTTTGAATGATTTCGAATAATTTCCAACGCTTTTTCTTCCAACGATTTTTACTGACAAGTTGGTTCTTGCTCGCGTATCCTGGGTTATACGGTCGGGTTGGGTCGCTTTACCCACCCCCTCGCTAACTCGCTATTTCTAAAAAGCCATAAATTCTTTTCTACAACAAAGAGCCGACAGCGGGTTGCCGCACCATACCAGATGTGAGTATCCCTGTCATCTCTCAACGGTAAGCCTTTAAACTTCTAGAGAGTCGTAAAACTTCCCTCCTTCGTCGCTAAATAAAAATTGAGCTGGACATGATACTTACTGACCGGATTGACCTCATCAAGACTTTTGCATCAGTCCTCGAAAATAATTCAATTATTTTTATACGAATTTTAAATACGTTAAATTTGACGTTATTGAATATAAAGTTTGAAATTTGTTATTGAAAAAAACTAAAAAACTAAATAGCCCCACTTTGCTACAAAGTAGTAAAAACGAAGCCGAATGTTTTACATTCTAACTAGATATCAACATACTTTTGTTTATGATCAATACCGATTTCTTCTCCCCTCTTCACTAATTTTTCGGAGTACATTTAGAAATCACTTATTGTAGTCAAAATTATTATTTATTTATAGAAATTATTTATTTATTATTTACTAGCTGATTACCCAGCGTTGCACGGATTTTTTAGACCAACGAACCCACTCGGCGCGCCGGGAGCCGCGCAGGTCGAATTATCGCTTCCGAGGCAAGTCACAACGACCACAGTGCGACTACACTATTTTAAAATCTAAACTATTCATACAAATTTTACGGTTTTAATATGTTTTTAATCTTTGTTAGATGCACAAAACAAAAAGCTATTCAACCTGATGATTGATTCTTTCCTCCTTAAATTATTATCTTAAATTGAAATATTTAAACACACCAATTTTTAATAACTTTTTTTATAAAGTTGGTAAACCTTTGTGATAAACATATGCTGTCGCGAACTTCTTTTTAAGAATTCTTTGAGGCGAACAATACTACCACTCATAGTTGTCACCTATCTCTAACCGTTTAGGCGGCATAAGCGAATATCTCTCTTTTTTCCCTATTTCATCGATATTTATGGTCAAAATCATTTTCTATCTACGCATTTTCTTTTTACGCATTTAAAAAATAAAAGTTAGTCTATGTTCTTCCTGGACATCTTAACAATCTTGCCAATTTCATGACGATCGGTTCAGTGGTTTAGTCGTGATTAAGTAGCAAACAGAGACACACTTTCGCGTTACGCATTTACATATTAGTATGGATTTTCGATTGAAGTCGATTGTAATCGTCACACGAATATTCTGAAGAAAGTAGTAAATAAATAATATCGATTAAAGTAATTGATTTCCATACGTACTCCGAAAAAATAGTTGAAGAGGGCAGAAGAAATCAGTGTTGAGCATAAATAAAAAGAATGTTGATGTGCAGTTAGAATGCCAAACATTCGGTTTCGTTTTTATCACTTTGTAACAAAGTGGTAGTGAATCTTCTCCGAATCATTCCGAAGTCCTCTATTTTAAAACATTTTGTTGCATCGTTTCCAAGAATGTCTGTAGTGCATTGTGAACCTTTTATGTAATGTAGAAAACGTATTCAGAAAAGAAATACCCAAGAACGTTATTTTTCCTTCCGTGCCCACGTCCGTTATCATGACTGTGTGTTCTACTCACCACATTTATTTGGCTACACTTATCACAACTCTTATTCTTTCTGCAGATACGATGAAGAAATATAATTATTTGTCATGAAATCAATGTTCGCCTTTTCGTTGTTATTGAATTATTACAAATGTCCGTGAGAATATCCAACAGCTCTAATACGATTTTTGCAACTATTGTTAGTGGAATGTCACTGTGATTTTCTTTCTTCGATAAGCAAGGTACAAGCTAATACATCTTATTATGCGAACATTTAAGCAAAACTAAAAAATTTCGCTAGTTGAACTTTTTTTGCGTTCCTTTGAAAATTTTCTGGAATTAAGTTATATTAATACATGATACATTAATACATTATTCTACGCTAAGTTATTTTTAACCTATGATTAAATAAATATTTTTGTTCCAATGTTTCTTGTAAAGGGACCACAAATAAAGAAACGCATGCACAGCCCGTGTTTTATATTATTTGTTAGGAATTCACTGATTTAATAAGTTTAAACTCTACAATCCTCATTCCTTTAACGAGGCTGAATATGCATGTAAATGACGCTTTTCACTAACTTGTTTTGTTTTTCTAAGACTATTATGATCTGCACTTGTTTTCTTTTAAAATGTCGTCCAAGGATTTCTGTGAGCGTTGCGTTGTACTTCAATAAAAAAGTATTGTGCTCTAGTTCCTCGAGGAATATTTGCGGTTTTACTTCTCTTGAGCTTTAAAAACGAACTTTTCGATAATTTTAGGAAAGTATGTAGTATTCAATGGTTTACCAATAATTCGTCTGCGATATCATGTAATATTCATCCAGCGGTCATGTTTGATCGAGAATGTACGAGGACCACCGAAACGCGATGACTGCAAAAGTAATAAAATATTTAAAATAATTACTCTTTAATCAATTTAATTATGCATTGATAAAATGGATAATAATCTCAGAATTACACATATGTTTTATAACAGTCTTTACTCGATGAATTTCAAACACATTTATGAAAATTCGCACATGGCATTTCATTAATATTCTGTTATAATGGGCGTATAAATTTAACCGTTATAGCTTACGGATCTGTTACAGTGATTCCCCGACTGTGATGTCAAAGACTTTCTTATCGCAGCCTTTCGAAGTGGTGTCCGATGCTGTTGCAGTCATATGACAGTGAACTATTGATAGCTAATCCTTCTTTCATAATTTACTTCTTTTTCTCCTAACCTCCTTACGTTATTGGTATATAACCTCTTATTTTTGCGTTATTTTCATACACTTACGCAGGATGTTGGTTCGACGGGCAGGGCGGGAGATTTTTATTTACTTATATATGTCGTTTTGGAGAAAGGGGGAAAACGTTTCAATTTATATTACGTTCATAATAACACACCTATTGAATCCTAAAATAAATTAATGTTATGCAATGTCAAACGCTAATGCCTCCATACTTATTTCACATTAGTAGATCCTAACAAAAATAAATGCACTAACTATCTTTATCGCTGAAAATGATTTAATATTTCGTGCTGAATTATTTGTTTTCAAAAAGCCTGTTGCGCGAATCGTAAATGAAATACATACTTGGGCAAGTACTTACTTACCAACCAGTCACTGTCCAATGAAATTAATTGGTATCCACTTTTATGAACATTTCGCGCGACAAGTTTTTTGAACGCAGTCTAAATCTTTGCTCCTATACGGGATCTTTGCCATATAAGTGAACAGAAAAAGATATTTAAAACAATGAAAACTTTAAGGATAACAGATACGAGAAAAGTTTTATTTACGTCATGAAAAAAAAACAAGTGTAATAGTTATTATATCACATAATGTGTTTGAGTTAGTCATAGTCATAATACAAAAGTGAATACTGGAAAGCAGGACTTGAAGTTTCGGGAGAGTTTGGACACTTCTTTGAATGGAGGGTGATAGAGCAGTTGTGGCTCCGGATTCAGCGCGTCAAAATACATAAGGATACATTGGTCTAGTCTTTGTTTCAGACCACTTTTTATTTTTTGTGTGCCTGTGTTATTGTATTGAATTACAATATAGTAAGATTTTATTTTTTTCTGAGTAAAAGATGATTATATCTAAGAAAAATCCCGGGCAACGCAGGGTAATCAGCTAGTTGATAATACATTGGATATTACCTATTCGTAAAAATAGAAGAAAAATGTGGGAAGAATATAGAGAGAAATTATTAAAACTCTTATTTATTGTTATTACCTATTAAATATTAGTCCATCTACATTAATACACAATGCGTATGGTAGAAAATTTTGAACTTCCAATAACGGTCACTTCTTAATAGCGGGCACTTTTCCATTCCCCGTCATTTTATACTAAGTTGACCCTTACCTCCCAATAGCGGACACTTCTCAGTAGCGAACAAATTTTAAGATCTTTTCTGATTCCGTTATAGAGAAGTTTCGCTGTACTCTAAGCATTCATTTGAAGAAGCGTACTCTTAAGCAGTAGTGTACCTACACCTTATGAGGCCCGGGGAGGGGTTCGTTTTGGAGGCTCGCTACATTTACACACAGGAACGTTTTGGATCTGGTAAAAAAAATTGATAATTGAATTTGAGTATTTACTATGCTCAATATTGTATATTATTTAACACATTTTTTCATTGTAGTATTTGTAAATGGAAAATGTAGCGTGCCATTGAAGCTTATCTGCATGAGGCAATAGGAGTTGGGTTTGTAGGTTATTGTTATTAGGTGGGCCGGTTAGCTGGATTTACCAATAACTTGGCCCACGTGGAGGTGTAAATACGAATAGTAAGTAATAGTAAGAGTTACTCATACTAGGAGTAGTAGGACGTGGATTCGTTTTTCAGTAGTCACAGCTATATAAACTGGGACATTAATGTGAAAAACTACATTTTTTTCTGGTCCCTCAGGGATTTGGTGGTGAGCGGGCACGCCAACACCTTTGGCACCAGAAGGGCATACATTTGATGCGTACTTAAAAAGTGTAGCCATTTTTTACTATATAAAAAAAGTTTTAGTTTATTTAAGTTCAAATTAACGAGTTCGTATTATTCTGGTGAATTGTTTGGACGCCCCTATGGTGGAGGCCCGAGGCGAACCGCCCCCACCAAGGTACGCTACTACCCTTAAGATCACTTTATGATAGTTAAAACTCTCAGACATTAATATGTGATTTCATCGTTTATTTTGGTAGAATGAGAGTTTTGTACCATATCTTATTTGGCAGGCGTAATTATACGTCGGATGACGTAATGCGTTTTGAGCCTCGAAGCCGCATTGAATCTGCCAGTGGGCAGCGTCCTCGCGAACTCCAAGAAGGCCTCTCTCTTCTTCGCCACCGCACCACCTCGACCTACTTTCCTCCCCTCTTAAGACGGAAACATCCCATCAAACGTCAACAAGCTCTGGTACAGTGGTTCGATTACATTTCTCGCCCTTACAAGTAAAATTCTTTAAAATATGTTTTCATTTATTTCAAAAGATATTATTTTAATGTTTGTTTTGTAATAGTAATTAATGTCTATTGTAGTTCAATCATAATATCATTATCATAGTACCTATCATTTATTGTAGTAAAATATTGTATGTATTGCAATTATATTTTCTTGTATTGTAATGAAAAAAGTGATCACAGCCCTGTAATGACAATTTTGGAGGCAGGGTATATAACGAATTGAAGAATGGAAATGGAAAATATTGTTTTTTGGCACTTAGAACCTTTTTCCATTTTCATGCCTCAATTCTTAAGTAAATAATCATGATAGCTTCAAAAGATGAATGAAAAGCATGACCTAAAATTTATTATTTTCACATAATGTCTAAGCCTTCCTTTGCAACCGTTTTTGCATTAAATCACTTGTGTTTCTTTCACCGATGAAACATTTTTTTTTAAATTTCGACCAAAAAATTTGCAAATGAGTGGCCGTACATTAGTAGAGGTTGTATCCAACAAGAAACAAAATTCCTATTAAATATCTGTCATTTCGTGCTCCTTTAATCATAATCTCTTTGACAGTTTGCAAAATAAGAATTATCGTTTCACGCCTCGGTACTTCTTCTATCATACTTAACCAAAGTACTTCTATACATAGATCATTTCTTTAATTTGTTTTCCAGATGTTTGTCTGTCTAGATGCTTATATATTTTTAGGTCGCACGCAAATCAATTGTTTTATCCCAATTGAGTGATAACTCCAAGTTTATATTTATCATTCCCCGTGCCCTCTCCAAAATAGAAAACCTTGACTCACCACCGTTGAATGTATTTGCGGCCATAAATAGAATAACCCAATCCAGTCCTACGTAGAACAATTTTTTCATGTAGAGTCAAAATAATATAACGGTCGGTCACGTACAATCAAATGTAATGGTTTAACAGATGAATTTTAATTTTTTTATTTGTTCCGGAACAATGTATGTCATCTTCTGGAAATGTCTACACAATATAAAATAATGCATAAAGCACATCAAAATAAAATAAAAAGTAATGTAGCAAGTAGATCAACAATATTTTTTTTCAACTTGTTGTAATTTTTGGAACTGTTATCAGTTTCCGATTTTCTGTTCTGTTTCATCATTTATCATTATTTCAATTGCATGTAATTAAACAATGAGAACTGCTCTCTCAGTTAACACGAAACACCGGTTCATTGAGTCGCGAATAATGGTAATGTGCTCAAATTCACTTCGGAATTTACCTTCTCACCTTCCTACACAAGACCACTGAGTATTCGTTGTTTTGAGGGGTGGGGGTAGCAGAAGACGAGGACACGGTGAATGCTAACGACATCCGGTGGAGCTCGTGCCTCAGGACATGCGACAATCCCAAGCGCTTTTGGATTGCGGTAGGAGTGAATCAAGAAGTCGCCAAATGAACTCTTGATAATCATACGGTTACTACATTCGAACTAAAGTAACTTAATTTCAAATTTTAAAAAATGTACAAAGTACCGTTTTAATTTTTATTGCTCGAGAGCGAGGACATCATCAAGCTAACTGAACTGAAGTGTGGTGGTGAGACAAATTGCCAGAAACAATAAAAATGACTTTGCAATAAAAACCAATACTGCCATCACCACCCTTCGGTAAAGTTAACTCGATCAATGATGTCGGATGTAGCTCGGATCCTGTTCCCAGTCCTAAAAAATGAACGACCGTGAAAGTTTCGTTCCAATACGTTCAATAGTTTTCGCACAATTTCAAATTAATTTCGTTTAAGTACAGGATAAGATGAGCAGGGGTGTCACCATAGAAGGAATTAAAATTGTGAGAAATGTTTAAGTAGAACGGAATATCGGAAACTGATAACAGAAAAAAGAATCTGATGTAACTCACGATTTATGAAATTCTTCTAATTAATATATCAAGTATAAACAAAGTGTAACTTTTTTATATTTTCATGTGCTTTGTCTGTTGTTTTGAATTGTGTAGGTATTTCCACAAGATCACATGGCATACATTGTTTTGGAATAAACCAACAAAAATTAAAATTCAACTGCTTAACCATTACATTTAATTGTGCGTGACCGGACGTTTTTTATTTTGACTCTACATGAAAAAAATGTAAAATGTTGTTCTACGAAGGGCTGGAGGGGCTATTCTATTTCTTCCTGCAAATAAATTCAATAGAAATTGGTCAAGGCTTTCTATTTGGAGAGGGCACGGGGAATCGTAAGTATGTCAAAAAATAATTACATTCGATGTGTGATGGGAAAATTTACGTAACTCAAGAAATTTTACACTTATTCGAATGCTCCAGAAGGAATTTTCAGGGTGGGGGGGCATTCCAAAATTGCATTTGATTATGTAATACCTGTTAAATAAGTTATATTAAAAAATAGTGAAATCTGTCCGTGGATTGAATATCTCTGTGATGATTCACGCTGTGTTGAATATTATTATACTTCCAATATTAGTGTAGTGTATTATACAACTTGCTGTAGTGTTCTAAGAATATCTCGGCATCTTTCTGGTGTGTTAAAAGAAATAGAAAAATATTTTAGTATTCTTTATCCGCAACTGAGTTATTTAACTTAGATACATGCAGCAGATATAAACACAGGATATTATTTGTTTACGTTCAATCTCTGTATCCAATAAAGGTTAAAATAATTGTAACAACTCAACCGCATTTCGGTTACAACACGAACCGATTACACTCCCCCATGGTCACGCCTTAAGCCGCCCTCGAGCGCTATTATTACAACAAACACACGCCATCTTCTGTGTTTACAATTGCTAGCCACGGCCCTCTGTACCCTCTGTATAAGAGAACTCAACCAAGGCCTAAGCACTGCAAGGAACTCTGCGTAGTAAATGAACGATGAACGACGAGTCAACAGACCCGCTCATAGCTCGTGACGTACTTACGTAAATATACGTAAGCCATGTGACGCACTCATATAAATAACGAATATATTATAAATTGTGCATCATGGTGACGTTCACATGACGTTCCGCCTCTGATCCAACAAGGTTTAATATCTACGTCAACGTTCACTTGTCGCCGCTTCAAGTTACTGCCAGGTTACAGAATAACAACCAGAATTGCTACTAGCTCGCTGAGAACTACACGTTCCTACGCTCGCTGACGCGAATTAATTGTGAAAGTACTCCTGCCGCTCAAAGCCACTTTTGACGANGCCACTGATTCAACATCTGTCATTGATGCCTCACCAGAATTCTCATATTAACGTCTATGTGTTTTCTTCGTAAGCAGCTGACCCAACACCCCTGTCCAAATTTCAATAAATTTGTTTGTGATCGTTTTGTGAATTTGTGAAAAGCTATTTTAAATGTGTAAACGGAGTAAAAATGAGATAAACTTATTTCTGAGTGATAATTGTATCTATTAACGATTGTGGCCGTTTGATATTTCAAAACTCACCGTATTTAGTTGGTAAATCTGTAAATGTGTTTGATATAAAAGGACGAAAATACATTTTATGAAACAATTGCGATGAACTTACAGCAAAATCACAATTCAACTGAAAAACAAAACAAAACAAAAAAGAATTAACAAAATATGTCGTTCCTATCGTCAGTTATGAGTGCATACAAATATTATGATTTTTGCAGTTTGTCCGAATTTTCAAACTTTCCTTTGTAATTGTCCCGATTTTTTTTCCTAAAAACTTTCCAGGACCATAACGAACAAAACAAAAAGAGAATTACGCATATCCATCGGTTTTATCGTGAGCAATGGTCCTAAGCTGATACAAAAATCCCATAGAAAAAGCACTTTCAGTTTTTCCCGAACTTTCCAATTCTTCTTTCCCTAAAACCGTATTCTGACTACTACAAACATCTTTAATTAGCCAAATCGATCCAGCCGTTCTCAAGTGATGTGCTTATCAACGAAAAGCATTTATTTTTTAGATTTATATAGATTATACTTATATTTATAGCTCAATTTCTCATTTTGTACATCGAATTCATTGTCATAAGTGTGTTTTCAATTTTTTGACGTCCTTATGACCACGGAATTAATTACTTAATAAGTATTCTATAGTGTACATGGTTGTGCAACATGTATATTTCATTAATTAATTTACTTATTAAAGATGTCAGATATAAGTTTGATAAGACCTATCAGATAGATGTGCGATTGCAATAACGAAATCCATAACGAATAGATATAATATTGACTAGTGGCGGATCTAAGGAGGCTATAGCCCCCCTCCCCCCAATTGGACCAGAACTTTCAACAGATAATATTGAAATTGATAAAATGTATCTATATTCTGTAATATATATCTGCCATTTTGAACAATTAATAAATTTGGTCACTATTTAATGAATTTTTAATTATCTATTTGATGAAATGATGTATTATATTAAGATAAAAAAATCACTATAATATTTAAAATAATGTTTATAATAACCATTATAATAATATTTATACAATTTAGCCTTCCCCCTCTAAGTCCGCCACTGATATTGACTATTTCATCATAGGATGAGAGATTCATAAGAGAGCTAAAGTGAAACCTTTACACAAGAAAGGAAACAAACTTAATATTGGAAATTACCGACCAATATCTCTACTACCCACTTTCTCAAAAATCCTAGAAAAATTGTTCTATAAGCGTCTTCTAGATTTTTTATCAAAATATAACATTCTCTCTGACGATCAACACGGTTTTAGGAAATCCTTTTCCACTACAAGCGCCATATTTTCCTTCTTAAACGATGTTACCACATCTCTAGACAGTGGAGAAAATCCTCAGGGTGTTTTTCTTGACTTATCCAAAGCATTCGATGTCATCGATCACGGAATTCTCCTTACCAAATTGCATTCTTTAGGCATTCGTGGACTTCCACATCAATGGCTAACTTCTTATTTAAAAGATAGATATCAACAAGTAGAAATATCCTATACTAAAAATAAAATACTTGAGCGTTGTCTTTCAGAAACAAAGCCACTTACTTGCGGAGTACCCCAAGGATCAATTCTCGGCCCTATACTCTTTTTATTGTATGTGAACGACATGTCATCATCCACATCAGATTGCAAAATGGTTCTTTTTGCTGATGACACTAATTTACTATGTAAACACGCCAATGCTCAAAAAGTTTTGTCTAACCTTTCGACTTGGTTCCATGCAAATCGTCTCATTGTAAACACTGACAAAACAGTGTCTATGTCATTTCACAATAGTATCACAAAATCTTTACCCCAGGTTTCTCTTTCTTTAAACGGAACACAATTAAAAACTGTTACAAATACAAAATTCTTAGGTCTCCATATTCAAGACAACCTCAAATGGAATTGTCACATTGACAATCTTAATTCCCAATTAAGCAAATTGTGTTACGCATTCCGAATCTTAGTTAACGCAGTTAGTCCACGTATTTCCCGTTGCGTATATTTTGCAAACGTTTACTCCCATTTACGTTACGGCATTACCTTCTGGGGTAATTCCGGTCAGAGTATTCAAACTTTCAGAATTCAGAAGAGGATAGTTCGGATAATTTGTAAATCTCACCCCCGAAACTCTTGTAAACCTTTATTCAAGGAATTAAATATCTTAACACTTCCCTGCATTTATATTTATGAAACGGTCGTGTTTGTTAAGACCGAATTACTGAAGTGCCACCCTTGCTTTATACGAAACAGTCTCGTTCACGAACACTATACACGCAATAGTAGTAATATTCATCGCCCTAGAGTGTCAACCACTCTTTGCCAAAAGGGACCATACCATTCGGGAATCGTTCTATATAATTCCCTGCCCAAGAATATAAAAGATATTATGAAATTGAATATCTTCAAATCCGCGGTTAAAAACTACCTCCTGCACCAGTGCTTCTACACTGTAAAAGAATTTATTGATTTTAACAAAAGTTAAATTCGTCTTGTGCTTTATCACGCCATTGCTGTAGTACTTTTTAAACAACTTATAACAATTTCAAAAACTATTTTCTTGCATGATTGTGTTGTCTTATGGCTCATATTAATTTAGTTTTATGTGTACTCAACATTGGCACGTTTGTGTACATAAATTCTGTAGCCCCATCCTGGCCCGGGTTTTTCTCCGGTTTTCCTTCGGGTAGAGGCGGATTTATCATACAGGTTCTCTAGGCTTTGTCTAGGGGCGGGTCTATTGTAACAATAAATCGTGAATTTAGTGTTATTTCAATTTTTAAGCACTATACTCAGAATAATCTATAGTTCGATAATAACTTACATGTAATTTTTTGCTTAAAATTACAAACATATTGACATTCTATTAGTATTATAACTCGCAGCTAACTTTTTATCTTATCTAGGAATTTTTGCTGAATTTTTTGAATCCGCCTCTGCCTTAGGGCCCTTGATCGGAATTGATGGGATGGTCCCTTGCTTGCTTCCGGAGAGTAAATTAGTTTTTTTTCCTCCACGTGGTCATACGCAGTTTGTACTGTTTTTTGACAATAAATTTATTTATTATTTATTAGGATGAAATGTATTGCCTTCATACTATTGATGATCATTGCGCACAACGAATGCGTGTTATTAGTGAATCTTGACTCAAAATTGGGCGTTTCCCTTTTGGTAGTGGAGCCTTACTTCGTGCGTATTATACGAAACACACCAAAATTTTCCTAAATGTTTTGGCCGAAACAAGATTTTTACTTGATTTGGTACCAGATACTTACTTCGTTTTTCGCATGCTTAAATCTGGGGAAAAAATGAGCTCGCACAAAAGAACTGTTATAAAAATGGTTTATTTTTATTATTGTTCAAAAAGTTATAACTCATGTAGCGATTCTCATTGTTAAGTAGTAGAAGTATTAGAATTAAAAAATCAATTAAGAGCACATTTTTCAAAATACTAGTACAATTTTTAAAATTATAATTATATAATATTTTTAATTTAAAAAATTGCTGAGAACTGATACGTAGAAATTGTGCAAAGTTTACTATGTATATAAAAAACAAAGGAAAAATTTAGTAAAAAATATTTGCAAATTAATGTAGTTTTTTTATTTTTAGAAAAACGTTAATAACACTCAAATTTTACAGTATGTTGGTCGATAACGAGTACAATAAAAAAACCAACTTGTTAGCTTCATGAATAAATGTAAAATAAAATGTAGGTATATACAATGAGTATAAGTTCTTTTGGAATTAAAAGAAACTTTCCATCTTCTGGTTAGAAGCTAATGACCATTCAAACTAAAATTAACCATTTTCATCCAGATCAACTTCAATGAGATCAGTGTCTAATGGTTAAGAGTTGTCTGTTTTTAAATTTCGATAATAATTATGTAAGACGGAGTCAATGAATGGAATCAAATCGAATCGAGAGCATCCTTTCTTTTTCTCTTTGCTTTGCGAAAAAAATGTTCATAATTTTGCAACTAAGAAAACGTTCTAGAATCCAATATGTTATGAAATACGTTTTCTAGTTTATGGTACATCCAAAAAGAGTGTTCATAGGAGTTCATTTGTGTTTCATACTACTACGTGAGAGGAGACGACGACGTACTCTTTAAAGTTCTTTGGAGACTGTTATGGGGCGTTAGATTTTGTGGCGTTCGTATGAAAATGTGTTATAAAATGTTCCTCTTGTAAAAAGTACTTGTTTTTTGAAATAATATTTATCTTATTTAGATAATGGTGTTTTTTATATTTTTACTCCTATTTACACCACCGTGATTATGGCAAAATGGCTTATTTGAGACCTTTGCCTGCGGATTGGTCTCGTGGCTGCCTGTCAAGGGGAGAGGGGAGGTGATGAGGAATGGAAGTGATGGAAGTTTGAGGGGATTTCCGGTGAGATTCGCCCCGGGCGCCGGGGCTTCTCATGACTGCACTGCTTTTATTGGGCATAAAAAGGAGCAACATATCTTGGTTAATATTTTATTTTACCATCACACTGAGACATGTTTACCTATTACTTTCACCATAATCCACTAAGAAGGTGATTTTTATCTGCCCTGAGCTCCCTCAGGTGAAATCCGTTTAATAGATGAATCAGTCCACCAGAAATTGTGTAGCAACAACAATATGATTGTGTGATAACCACATACACGTGTACATGGAAGAAAATCCATACGTTTTTCTTGTCCGAACCTCATCCGTGACGTCATACACTAAATTGATGGCCAGCATACTTTGCGTTACAAACATAAAATTGACGTTTATCTTAATAACTCGTTCGCAGAAACATTAGAACATTACTCCACGCCACGCGGGCAACTAAGTAGCACCAACACTACAGGAGTCTTATCGCTTCAGCGAGTGGTGGCGAGTTAACAAAAGTGTCTATCATTCTTGAGTACACATGAAATTTCCACTTCCCATGAACGATTGTAAAGTGGTTTACACAAGGTTTTCAGGAGCTTTCACTGGCGATGTTAAATCTCCCGAAGGAGTTGCAGTTGTTGCGGGAGGATTTCGAAGCTTCCTATGATCTCCCAGCAGCTGCTTTTCTAGCACTAAGAAGGGTGACTCACATACAAGACATAGTGCCGCTGCTAAAAATAAGGATGTAACGAAATCAGCCGCAAATTGCATCAATATTTCCCGATCACTTAGATGAACGTAAGTCATGATACCACCGATTTGCACCGTTAGCACAGTAATGTGTACCAGATAAATGCAGTAAGAGAAGCGTCCCAGAATCTGGAATCCTTGCCACGATAGCAGTTTGTTGACCGGTCCTCCTAAGCCATTCGCACACAGATATACCACTCCCGCTACGC
This sequence comes from Laupala kohalensis, assembly GCA_002313205.1. Taxonomy (NCBI): domain Eukaryota; kingdom Metazoa; phylum Arthropoda; class Insecta; order Orthoptera; family Trigonidiidae; genus Laupala; species Laupala kohalensis. The sequence goes on along the minus strand of NNCF01127845.1, from coordinate 90,109 downwards.
CGAGACCCCAAGCAGGACGATGAAACGAATTAAAAAAGGCTGCTTCTAAATAAGATGGGAAAGGATCTTTCAAAAATGGTAAAGCCATAAAAAGAGGAATTAACAATAGAGCAGCAACAGACAACCAACCGAAGAATCCCTCTACACGAGTCAGAGACTTCCTTTCCCTTCTTTCTGTCTCTTCTGCTAGAATGTACCCAAATGCCATTCCTATTATATACGGCACAAAACGTGTATATGTGGCAACGTAAAAATGTGCGAAAACGTCCTGAGCTTTCTCTACATCATTTTGGTCCATCAATCCAGCGGGATATTTCTTGACGTAAGAAATAACAAAACTTATGATAAGACCTGCGATTATAAAAGGTAAAAAGAAAAATCTGCCTATTCGAGGCCATTTTGCTAGAGGTATAAGCAATAATGGGGAGATCCAATGAAGTTGCATGTCCACCATGAGATACCAACTTTGTCCCACGCATTGCATTTTCGGATCAACATAGTTTGCAACATACAATAACACATTCCACCAGTTTTTTTGACACGTCTCTCTCATTTGAGATGTGTTGGCAGGCCACAAGGGTCCGTTTCCTACGCGACTTAAAAACGTCGCATGAACTAGAACCATCATAGCTAGTGCAGGTGTCAGACGGATATACCTATGGATATAGTACATGGGAACATTCAAATGACGCTTCGAAGGTTCTTGTTTGAAGAATAAATAAGTCACCAGCAAACCACTCAGTACGAAAAATGTATCTACAGAGACAGTAGCGTTGGTGAGTCCAATGTAATACCACTTGTCAAACACATCGAACATGAATTTCAGGTTGAGATAAGGTGCAGCCATGGTATACTCATAACGATGCCCAACTACAACCCAAATCATGCTGAGGAATCGGATTCCGTGTATGGATGAAAGGGTTTGGTCTCCACCAGCTCGTGGGGCTGCTAACAGTTTGCGTCCGTTGCTGATCACAGAAAACGCAGCGGGCAGAGGTTTCTTGCGGGTCGTAGGCATCACGATGTCATATGTAGTACTCGCTACAATGATGACGCCCAACACTATACACACGCTGATACCTGCCCAATCGTGTCCATCTAATGGCCGTTTATCTGCAGTGGTGCAGTCCACATCTTCAATTTTGACGATGACTGGTAAAGAATCGTTCCTCAACATGTCTTCGATCTGCTTCGCTTTGCATGTGGAAGGTATGCAGAACGTCACTCGCAGCATAATGGCTGCCAACATCCCCATTTCTGCGTCAGTTTCCAATGGAAGTATTCTCTGTGTAGTGTTCGGGGAAATATTCACAATGCACATCTGTCCGTGGAAATTTCGTTGCGTGAGAGGAGAGGATACATTCCGGACTCCCACACACTCTTCCCAGTTGCCCAGATGCGTGAAGGAACCGGCCAGGATCCCTGTGGGGACTGGCGCCTTATCGAAGGAGTCCCACATCTGTGTAGTGTCGTTGCTGGTGAGGGCATGCAATAGGTCCAGCATGCATTTGCCGTCCTCGGAGGATGGTGTAGCACGCGCGCTCTCTAAGAACTCATCCGCTCCAGTCCTCAACGCCCCTTGCAGCATTTGCATGGAGACGGGGTCTCGTAGCCATTGCAAGAAAGCTGTTTCCTCTTCTGTAGGATATAAGATGTTAGAGAACGCCGGAGTCACCAGCGCTAGCAGCGGCAGCAGGCACTTGACGCTCCAATTCATAGTGACCGATCGAACTCACTTCACTGAGGACATCCTTTATATGAATTCACCTTTCGTGCGAGATAAGAATTTGTGGTATCTTAGATATCATTTCAACGAAGTTTGGTACTCGAAGTTCTGATTAACATCTTTTGTTTGTTTGTCCTATTGATCTCTTTATCAGCGTAATAGAGAATACCATCTCTTCATTGATGTGACCTCTAATGGGACCGTCCCTCATTTCCTTCCAGAGTGTCAAAGAACCTATTTCCTTTTTTAAATGTCAATACTAAGTTCTTAACGACAGTTTATTTTCATAATCCACTTATGTGATGATTTCATTGTATTCAAATACTTGTTTTTTAATTTCCATAAATATCACGAAATGATTGAGGTATCATTACAATTTTTATGTAAAATTGCTATTTTCTCTACAATAAATAATAACGATGGGTGAATTTTATCTGACCAACAAAAACCCTCTGGGATGCCGGTCAAGGTCTGATTGTATATTATTAGGCAAGTAAATTGTTGGAGAAATACAAAAGACAATTTTTTAAAATAATTTGTGGTATATAAGGGGGTGTTGATCCCTCATATGCCTTCTGCTTATAAATTAAATAAAATTTATGAACTTTAGATAATAAAACTGGGTAGTATATTATAAAATAAGTTTATTTGAAACTACACTCGCATAATAAAGAACATCAACAGACATTAGAAAATATACAAAACGAAATCAAAATAATATTAAAATCTTGCATCTAACCCATAGAACATTCAACCTAGTAAAGACAAGCTTATAGGAAAGAAGAAATGCTATGGAGTATAGTTGTTTGTAGGACGTTCCGTTTGTTACGTCGGCAGTAGTCACTTGTCACTTGGGTCAGAGAATCATTTATTTAGTCTGTCTTTTGTTATTTGTCGAGTGAATGATTGTCATGAGTGTGGAGTGTCATTATGTCTTTGGGTCGTGGCGCTGTTCGGTCAGGATTCACCGAGTGGAGATGTTTGTTGTGAGGAATGGAGAAGCTCGCTTTTTACAACTATTCAGAACACAAGCGTTGTATAGTGATATTTTTGCAGATGATAGGACTTGAGTTCGGCTTAACAGGTTCCAACATTTTATAACAACAGAACCGACCCACTCACGTGTAGGGTCCACGGAAGAAATATATGCATAATTTTAATAATGTTGGGTTGGGTTATGATTCCGCACTGGTTAAAAGGAATCGAAATTATTCAGTAGGTTTGGTGTGTCTACCAGATGTCGTAGCCATATTAGTTCTTTAAAAATCGATAATTAACTCTATGAGAAATGTATCAAATATAAACATTATCAATATTTAAAGTTGGATGTTTTCGTTTCTTACGAAAAGAACATGAATTTTAATACTATTTTAATTTTCAAGATCATGGGTATGAATCATAAAAAACGAAAATCTTGTCATATATTAGTAAAATAAGATGAGTGTCTTATCGTTACAACTCATCTGTATTTTTTCCTTCTTTTTTTATTTTTTGAGTTTCATCTGTGTGACGTCACAACGGCTCCGACTGTTTCATCCCCGAGGCGTCAAAGACATCCTCGCAATGGACGCGATTTACCTATTTCTTTTCTCCTTTCACTTTCTCAACAAAGGACTTCAGAATTTTGGAGTCAAAATCTAAATACAGTAAAGGGGGATGTACACGGGGCTAGCGAACGCCGCTTCCCAACACCGCTTCGTGACGCCGCAGAGTGGAGTACGACCTAGCCAAATCTTTGATTCGAGCGGTTATGTATCAAATCTATATAAACAATTAAAAATAAGCTCTATATAAATTGTCTTCACATGAATAATGGATATAACATTTGTTTATATACTTGAAAACGATTTTTTGCCATAATTCACCAAATGTATTTGATAAAATACTTAGTGGCAGGTTTCTTTTTGTAATACTCCACTGTGCGGAGACACAAAGAGGTGTAGAAAAGCAGCATTCACTTGCCCCTTTACGAACGGAGAACAATAAAAAACTATTCTTCAGCCTCTTCATAGAACTCGAAACGTTCGCATATACACATTTTATGATATGAACTATATTATTCCTCCCCGATATTATTCTACTCAAGGATGGTGGAAACAACCGTAACCTTAATAAGATATAACTAGTGGTGCAAAACCATTACACATATTTTCTCATATACTTTTCTCCGTCTGCAGTACAGAGTGAGAAAAAAATCTATAGTGAAAGGGTCATTTCTGGTGGTTCTCTAAATTTTGGTCTTCCAGTGCTCTATTCACGCTTAAAGTCGCTAGATGAACTTATTTCTGTCCTTTGTTTTAAATTTGAAAGTAAAATAAATATTCAGAATACTATTTTAAAACATATAGTTACATATCAGTCTTATAAATATAAACTTATAAATACAGTACAAACTGCGTATGACCACGTGGAGGACAATAAACTAATTTACTCTCCGGAAGCAAGCAAGGGACCATCCCATCAATTCCGATCAAGGGCCCTAAGGCAGAGGCGGATTCAAAAATTTCAGCAAAAATTCCTAGATAAGATGAAAAGTTAGCTACGAGTTATAATTCTAATAGAATGTCAAATATAATTTCGTTGTAGACAGAAATTGATGTAATTGCTGTCCTATGTATTTTATCATTATCATATCTTTCATTTCAGTTTACGAAAAGTGTATGCTACGTCTGTTTGTTCCATTTACACTGCTAAATATTGTTCAAGCTTCTTGAAACAGTAACCCCATGTGTAAGTGTAGGAGATAGAAATTATTTTACTGCGTCTATACCAAACTTTTAAACGAAATACCGCAAATGGAGATGTAATGCATACTAGTTGCACCTTACGTACATACAATTTAAGCAAAATTGTTGGAGCTGTTTTTGAGGAACATCCAAAAGAGAACTATGACCTACATGTGAAGTACCCTTATTTTTTAAAGTAAAAAAAAATTAGAGCAAGTGCATCTACAAGTAAATTCTACAGTAAAAACGAAATATGAATTAATTACATTCATCCGTTTATTCAGAATCGCTGCGCACAGACGGACGGACGTTATGCCAGAAACCACTTTTTCAGAATCGTGGATCGCCAAAACTGATATTCCCGTCGAAATCTTGCTTTCGATTTTTTTTCACGATTCCAATACTTTCTATATACTACGCATATGAGGAAGTAAAAATGGATTCATCTGTCCACCTTTTCACCTTCTTTTCTACTGAGATGAGATTTTGCCCACACAACACGTCGACGTCTCGCTTAGTAGAATGCGTAGCCGCCACACCTTACGATGCATCGGAAATAGTCTTTCAAAAACTTTGTCTTGCCCATGCAACGAGGTCTGCGATTGCCACGTGCCTATTTTTACGAATATGTGGACTAAATAGGCGAACTTCCCGATTCATCAACGATAGCTTTCGACCGGGAGCCCTTTCTGTACAGCCATTTCAAGTTTTATAATACTACACACTGTAGATTGTGTCAAGTAGAACGTTCGACCAGTTTGGCGCTGCGAAATACCATTTTGGTGCTGTTGTATGATTTGATTGCGTACCGCAAGATCCGTAGCTCGTCCCCTTGCCATGCTTCCGCTTAGCAGTGATAACGATCGCGAATTGCTCGCCCTTATATGCTGTTAGCTTCCTCTGCCGTCACTGACTGAGAATTGTGCTCGAAACGGCTGGAATGTTCTCGTTCTTCCTCTACTGAACGAACTTTGTTGTGAAGCGTTGGGATTCAGAATGTTTTCATACCAACTTTTTTCAGTTCTTTCTATATTGTTGTTTTTTTCAGTTGTAATACTCGTGCATAGTCTACAACTACACACAACGATGTATTTTAAGACTTTTCGATTACTCCGCATTGTTTCACGGAAAAACTTCATTGTGAACGGACTTCATTGACGTTGACGTTGTACAAGCAGCAGGAGCACAAAAAATTGTTTCATACTTTGATTTACTGTTTTTTGTTGTTTGATTATTGTTTCATCTTCTCTGTAAAAAATAATGATACGCAAAACTAGGAAGTATTTAGGTGAACAAATGCGTAAGCAAAAATGTTCATATAATAAAACGACTGCAAGCATCATTTGTGAAGGTGAGGAATATTCGTCAAATCAAGTTTATTAGTCTGACGTTTATTGATGGAATATTCCGATTTCACTTTCGGCTTCATTGCAGTCATTTCCAGAAACCTTCTTGGGAGATCGAAAAGTGGTGAAGGGATCTTCTTTCATAAAATACGTGGGGGGGGGGGGGAGGATTTTAGAAAGCGTGGCGTTACATTTAGTACGTCAACAATGTTATAAATTGTCTCAATTGAGACAAATTTTCCTACAATGAAAACAAAAGTCTTGTAATCCTTTTTACGCAGCGACAGCTTCGATCTTGTTATTACCAACTTAAGTCTGCAACTGATATTTGTTTTCTCTTTTAATTAGGTTTTCATGTTATGCCGTGAGGGGGATAATTACTGTTTATGAAGGGAGAGGGCAGGTCGTTTTGTGAGGCACGTGAAGGAGGGGTTTGGTATAATATGACGAAGCATGACAAAGGGGGGCCGGGGTAAAAATCCTCAAAGACAGCGTGACGTAATTTATGATCGATACCCAAGCAATATTAAACCCGAGTTTGTTGAGACTAAGAATATTGATTTAATTTTAATTACACCGATATGTTCAACATACAACGTATATATAATACATTGGGTCGTCTTGTAGCCCGTGGCGCGAAGCATGTAACGCAATTGTAAATAACATTTTATTTTCACCCAGCACATTGCATTAGAAAATAGAAAATTACTCCCTAAAGGAGCAAATTACCCCTTATGAGCAAATAAATAAATAAAGACACTTTATTGTCGATGTGTAGGAAAAACAAACGCTAGGAGCTCGGGTGGGGTGTATACCTTTTTTTTTTTAAATGGGGCTTTAGGGCTCGTCAACATCGAGGTCATTAGAGCCCATTGGGGTGTATACCCAAAGAGTGTCCGGGAATTATACATTATGGGAAAATTACGAAAAATAAGGATGTAATTTCTATTGATGTAAGAGAAAAACATTTCTCTACAAAGCTTAGAAAACACATTCACAATTTGCTACTCGCAGCACGAGAAATATTCATACATTTGGTCAATTGACAGAATTCCTGTTGTTAGATATTGGAAACTTCCTTCTCCAAGAATTAAACTAGAAACAATACATAGACGAATATCTTTATCAAATCGCAAATCTATTTGCCAACAACAAAATTGTTAATATTTTCCTCCGAACAATACATTTTCCATCCTCCACACAGAAGTGTGGCTAAGGTTAAATTACTTGTTAATCCATCTTCTCTCAGTAATAAGAGTGTGAGAGTATGTTACAATGGCCAGTTATTTCTCAACAAACGTAGTGGTGATATCGCTATGAATAATTTATTTAGCACTAGATGTTACAATTAACAACATGTATGTAAGATTCGAAGGTAAATTTGCTGAGCAGAAGTATGATGAACGTCAGAGACTTTTGAATGGCACTGATGTTAAAACGCAGCAGATCCATTCTAAACGATGTGACTCGCTTGGATTATTATCGCCTTATTTCGAAGTTATATTTAACATTAATCATAAGTTTAACAGGAAGATTTGATCCAGGAGTATTGAACTGAAGCTCAAAATCTTCAGTTCTTCTTTAACCCAGCCTTTTCCATGTGGGGTCGGCGAATGGAAATGAATATGATGCTTCGTTTTGGTTTTGGCTGGGGAATACTAGGGTGCCGGATGTTCTTCCTCCCCCTGAAGCGGTGATTATGAATGAAATGGGGGTGAATGATTATGTGTGAATGTTGTGGTGGAATGATAGGCAGGAGAAACGGGAGAACCGCGAGAAAGGNGAAACGGGAGAACCCCGAGAAAGTCTTTCCGCGAACACCGCTCCGTCCACCGCCTCGGATTCTACTTGGATCGGACCGGGTTTGAACCAGCGTTTGAAGAGATAGAAGGCGAGCGCGTTAGGCACTACGCCCCGAAGCTCAAAAACGAAAAGTTATTTCGAGAGACATAAAAGAAATGACAATGATTGAATTGAAACAATTGAACAATCAATCGCTCCTCATTTCATTTTACAAACTATACAATTCCACAAATTTTGGAAGTCAAAGAATAAAAGTTCATGAAAAATAAAAATAAGAAAATACTCGTAATAGTTCTCTTTTTTTAGAATAAAGCAAATCTTAACATAACAATTTTAAGTCTAACGTTCACAAGATCAGCGCTGTTCGACTGGTAGCTCAAACTTTTTAAAGCCCTCCGAGTTCTAGTAAAAACTAGACATCAAAATTTTCATCAAACGTTGGAGGGCACAACTTTGTATTATAAACCTATGCCTTCAGAATTAATATTTGAAGTTGTATGTCGTCTGGTGAGAGAAAATAGAAAATTGTGATCTGAAATACCATGTGATACATTACAATATGAAAACTTTATATTAAAATACTAAATATTAAAAATATTTAAAAAAATAAAGAACTATACTATTTAATTTTCCTAGTTTTGATGGTGAGAATAGTAATATCGCGCAACAAATAAATTAATATGACCTATTTGTTTTATTTATGGGATTACATTCTGTCAAACACCATCCCATACAAACCTCATCGATTGATCGAAAGTGTAAAGCAAATGGTCCGCGAGCGAAGACATGTTGGACAGATGATCTGCACTAGATGACTACTCTTCCATGAAAATAGTGTATTATTGTGAAAAAATTAATATGTATTATTGTGAAAAAATTTCTGGAGACGGAATATAAAAATAGGTTTCCGAGGTTAAAAAATCAAAGGAAATTTGTAAGTGATCTGACTCTCAACCTGCGTTTGGAAGAAAGTTATGAAAATTTATTGCAAGGCGAATGTGAAATACTCTCTTCATATTTCTTGACGAAAAAAATTGTTTCTTGTACCAATATCTTTTTAAAGAATTATTGCAAAAAGAAACAATACCTGTTCTAGTGGAAAGTAGAAGGCGAAGAAAATGAAAAGTATTTGATCATAATAAATGTTTAAACAATAATTTGCAAGGTTTTTTGTTCTCTTCCTGCCACCAATCTTAACATTGTGTCTAGCGTTGGGATAACTGACAGTAATGAGATGCACTGCAATTATGGACTATAACAAATATTTTTCTTAAATGTGCACACTATATTTTTACAGGATTATCCTTGTATTTGAATTCGAATACTACTATAATGAAGGTTAAGAAATAAATTTTGGGTATAGCTAGTACTGTGATTTTATCACTGCCACAGATTAATTAGTTCATTACGAATATTAATACTGGTCGTTCGGTTCCTCGACTCCAAGAGCATGACGTCACTAAGCTGTTGTTCGGCATTTTGTATCTAGGTGGCAGTGAATGAATATTTTCATCCCGAGTGGAGTTTGAAACGTTGCAATGTTTGTGTAATTAAAAATAAACAGTCTGTAAAAATAAGGGCGTTTAATTTGATAATTCCATACAAGTTCTTCAGACATAATTAAAATATACACCACTGAAGAATTCTATTTCGTGTTATGAATGGAAACTCTCACCATCAACGTGAGTGAGAAAATGTAATTGAATGTTCCAACGCGTAAGACTTCTTAACAATGGAGCTAGTGAAGGAAAATGATGTCTGATTCTATTTTCTTTGCCGTGACGTTTCGTGAGGAGTGAAAATGGCGTCCGTGCGAAATCGAACGAGGCTTTTCTTTTCACTGCGGCAGAAAGAAAAGAAGAATGGAATCAAAATATTTTTGGAATTTCCTGAGAAGATTGAAAGGTACAAGAGATGTGAGAAGGTTCAAGAATATATTGCATCACGAAGTGAGAATGAGGAATTCAGTTTTCTTATGAGCTTACTTTTTTTTCCAATATCCTTGGACGACACAAGCCCCTTCGAGAGCACGCTGAAGGCTGTCCACGCGATTGAACAGTACAAATGAAAGCAGCCATCAGTGGGATACTTTAACACCCTCTATTAATATTGCTTGTAACACAAAACAATGGACTAGTCATGTCTACATCTTGAAAAATTATCTTCACACCAGTTACAATTTATTGTCCTTAATAATGAGTGAGCACATTAAGCAGCAATGTATGTAAGAATTTCCTATCACTTCCGATGTTTGAACAAAGTAATATTCATCAATTACCGAAGTGACTAAGGAAAAAGGTTTACAAATTAAACAATGATAGCTAAAAAATGATGCTATTTTCCTTTGAATGTTCAGAAGTCCCTTGAATAATCTTCACTATAGTAAAAGTCATCATACTTTTCTTTCGAGAAATTCAACTTATGAAAGAAGAACTTGAACGGAAATGCGCTGTGCTCTGTAGTTTATTTTGTATTAGTGGCAGTAAATTACTTTATTGTCCTCAATGTGGTCATACGCAGTTTGTAACAGCTCTCTTGACCGTAAATTATTTATATATTTATTTATTTATTGTCAGTCTAACTGGCTTGATGTTGGTATAGAACCTGTATTCAATGTAACCAACGCTTTTACTTCGCCATCGTCCATAAGAGTAATGATAGGGCTACCTCGCGTTCTGTTGGCAAGATATTCGAAATTGAATTCAAAGCCAACCTCGGACACCAATTCAATTATTTGCTCTTGTGGCGCTGTTCTGTTCTTTCTGCATCAAGCGTGAGGAACGAATATTACTTTGTCTTCGTTTCTTGTGTTATTAACTCAAATTTCTTCACAGCAAATAGTCGCTTTTGTGACTACTATTAATATTCATTTGGATATTACTTAAATTCTTTGTGGCCATGCTTTTCCCGAAATTTTCCTACCGCGCTTTCCTTGAAGTTTTCGCGAGTGAGTTTAAAGGACTTGTTTCGTAGAGGTTGGCAATTTGTTTAAGGCAGCCATATTGAATAATTTTAGGCGAAGTATCAAAGTGACTTTGAGTATACGTATAGCACGTAACGAATTGTCCCTAAACTCTTCTTCTGTAGGAAACTTGAACACATGGACCTCCTCATGTCTATGCGGAGCAGTAGAGTTACTCCCGCAGTTCGGCACACAGACTGCGCATTGAATTTTCTTCTCACTTGTAAGCGGTGATTGGCACGTGGACTGATCGAGACTGACACACTACTATTCATCTCTGGATACAGAACATACAGACGGAACATCTTGGCGTAAGATCAAGTGTAGATCGACCCCTAGCTTCTGACGTCACACAAAAACAACGCTTCTGTTGTCAGGCTTCGTGTATTTAGGTGTTAATTGCTCATTACAGAACTACTGATAAAACCATTTCGATTACTGGTTAAGATGCTGGAAATGAGACGAAGATTAATATGTACAAAATCACACCTTTCTCTGACTGACTGATAAATATCTCACATAGGTTGCACCGTGACTTAATAGACAGTCAAAACACAGATTTACATTTAATCATTATTTCTTTATTTCATCCACTATGTTAAATGTGAAGGTTGACAATAACGACGTTCGAAGGTTCTAAATTACGGTCTCCTCTTCAGGACTGTTGATGTCATCTCTAGAGTACAAAACATAGTAAATCTTATATACTATCATCACACAGTGCCTTCATACAAACAAAATTAAAAATTACAGAAAATATAAAAATCCATACCTCAAATTTCCTAATACTTCATGTCTTGTGAACATCAATTCATACGTCATACATATTACATAAAATAGTTCCTAAAATTTTACAAAATACATAGTTCATGTTATCTCCACACCGTTACAAAATACACTGAATAGACAACATCATTATACGTCAACATCTACTACCAACGTAAAGTGATGTACCTGACGGCACGTATGACAACTTACATAATTTATTTATTACTTTTATTATTTTTTAATAAATGTAGCACTCCATCAAAACACGTTGTGAACAACGTGTTTTGATTATTAATATTAATAATCTTACTCTCTATTTGATTATTAATATTAATATTTACTGATTCAGATACGAATCTTCGTAGGGAAGTTTCCTTCTCGATGAATGACCGTCGTATTGTGAAAATCCATGCTATGATTCAAACTTACATAATGTTTAATGATACCACTTTTTTTCTTATCCCATTTGTTCCTCATATTCCTTTCATGTTCCTTTATCCTAATGGTTAATTTCCTTTTACTTTACCCAGTATACACCATTTCACAATTTTTACATTTAATCTTATACACAATTCCCATAGTATCATCAACATTCACACTATCTTTGTTATTCTTAGCAAACATCCCATTATTAAACGACTTATTAATAACATGTACACAAACACTGTCAAAGATCTTAATAATATCTGAATTTATTGCGGGAACATATGGTAACACAACGTATTTATTTCTCTCTAGAAGTCTATCATCCTTGTTAAGTCTTTTTCCTGTTATACTAATTCCAAATGATTTTGTTATAACATTTTGTTAAAAAATGTTAAAAAATTCGGAATAACATGGATCTTGTACAAAATCAAGAAGAAGAAACAGAGACTACAATAATACACAGAACATTTACAACACTTGACCATTTTTCACTGATTATTTATCATTACGTGGATTCTTTTAGTTTATTGAAACAGTCTTCTTTGAAAGAGCTATCAATATAATTCCAAAAATTTGCGCCAGTGGAAGATGTTTGTTAGAACTGTTAACTATCATTACAACTATGTTAAATGTAATATATAATTCAGTGCATGTTACTTGAAATAAAGGAAAAGAATGGAGAAAATTCTTCTTCAAAAAATATTTTTATTTCATCACTAATTATCAATCCAAAAACACATTATTGTTAGCAACAAACAGAGAATGGAATGTAAATGAAATATATTTTAAATGTGGTTATTATATTCCTTGTTTATGGGATTCGACATGTCTGCAACATTTGGAACACGTTTCTGAGTGTCCCACCATTCTAATTACCAACTTTTAATACGACTTCGATATTTTGATATTCGAATTGCCCACTCATTTTGGACAACGACATTATCTCATTCATTCACTTCTACGACATGGTATATTCATATAAAACAAAACATTTGTGGGAAAATCGGTTTGAACTTTCTTTCTTTAATACGGTCTCATATTGAGAAATAAAACCTCATGTTTCATCTAATATCAAGTTTTAGGTTGATTATTTTCAAAGAAAATTTCCCGAATACAATTTTCCGAAAACTTGATTGTGAACAAGGAGTTCAATAAATTCACAAGATTTGTAAGATTTTTGGAATAAAACGAAACAAAGTACTTTTCAAACAGTTATTTCATGGTAAAGTAAAAGACATTTATTGGAATCCTCTTCCCATCCTATCCTTTGAAGCAAATATGTTTCACATATGGAGACCTTGAGAGATGTATAATAAACATAATGAATCAGTCTTGATTTATTTTCCTTCTCTCTCTCGTTTGCCCACAGATTTGTACCCTTCGCCAAAACACAGACGAGATAACACATACGACCGATTCTCTCCCTTTGATGTGTCGGACCGAAAATACTTGGATTCGCTGTCTAGATGTAACACATCTTTTCATTCTTGGTTTCGTGGATGAGGCGTAACTACAAAGCGAGAAGTAAGATTCGAGACCGCAACACGTGACGAAAATTACTAAAAAATATTAGCTGATGATGTAAGTATATTGTGACGAGCTCCTTGACTGTCTTCATGTATAATAAATAATTCCTGAATGTTAACCTTTCCTTATTGCTATAAAAATGGGGAGATTTTCTCTGATATGGGAGACTAACTTGTTATTCTCTCATAAATTTTCTTTCACACAAATTACTTAAAAGTCATGCGCCAAAATAATTTAATGCTATTACCAACTTTACTACCTTCATGCTACTACAATTTCACAAAAATGCGTATGTATCATTTGGTACATTTTAGTTTCATATCATGTCAGCGATAGATTTCTCTTGTCAGATAGATGTGCTATGACAATAGAATTTTTTAACTGTCACCAATTAAATAGTAATCACGCTAATTTATTTTCATCTATGTTGCCTAATCTAATTTAACTTCTCTTTTAAAACAAGGAGTTCAGACTCTGATTCTTCTTTTTTATAGGTCATAAATGATAATTTTTTATTCAAAAATCGGAAGAAAGAAGTTGGAGAGTGAACATTTATTATTACAATGTTTTATTTAACTTCACTTGTTAGTTCGTATGTTTGGGCCAAATCTTGCAATTGAATTTTAAACCACTTCCCCTCTACCAATTGAACTGAAATTTGGCACACATATATAAACCCTCTGACAATACAATATTAAGATGTCTATTTAAAATAAAAACTTTTAACAGGGTAAAAACTTTTATAACGATTTTTTCCGGGATATCTCGCGGCGAATTATTTACGGGAACCTTCCTCTCAAATACAACTCGTCTCTCTCATACAAGTAAGTATAACGCATTGCATAACATACGCTTTTCGTTTTAACTTCGTATCTTATTACGATCGTTTCCCAAAAGATCTTTATGATATCGGAAGGTGTATGAATGCTATATGATTTATGCTATTTATTTATGTTAATACAAGTTTGTGTTTAAAAGGTATTTTGAGTATTACACATGAACAAGCAAGATTAATTATCATGACAAATAAACAAATTCTAATACTAAAAAGTGTAAAATAGAATAATAAGTAAAAAACCTTTTTAAAAACAAGCTTTTATTTAAGCAATGTATTAAACTTTACGGACATTTTAAGATGATAAATAATTTCAATTCATTTTCGAAACTGATGAATAAACCGTAAAACGTCATGATGTGCGGAGATCTAGACCGCTGAATAAGCAGACGCGAGCGTAAGATACGGGTCGGGGGGTCATATCATGTCTATCAAACTATTGAGAGACTCATCACCTTCGCGTAAACGAAGAAGTGACAACAGTACCTGCCTCTCTATCTTGCAATGGTAAGATTACTCAACAGACGGCCGATCTAGAAAACAGTGTGGCTCTGAAGATTCATTGTTTTGCATCCAGTGTATAAGTTTACTGTGCGTGACCAAGTTCGTAGCTGAATTTTGTATCTCGTCTCTTTTTCCCATGTCCGCCGTTCGGGAGCCTGTGTTTTTGTATTGGTGCTTTACCCGATTTGCGAGGAATTAATCAATTTTACCGTGTTGACAATAGTTTTTGCGTTTCTTGTGACTCATAAACTCTTAGATATGACAAGTGGATAGAAGTTTGCCAACAAATATTTAAAATTTAAAAATTAATGTAATAATCATAATATCTTAAGTGATGTGCAACGGTTGTGGATCTCCTAAGCCATAGTTTGATAAAGCGTCAAGTGCTGGTCAAGTGTTACTGCGTGCGGTTAAAGGTAAGAAGAGATGTGAAAGAAAAAATGTTGTTTCTCGAATTGTTCGTTGGTATTGGCTTCTTTAATACAAATTTTGTTCACGCATATTTGCAGTCACGTACACCTATACTCGTTACAAATTATGCAACATTTTTCTTGAGGTCTATGTTTCTTAAAATCGAGTGACATATCTGCTAATTGCCTCATCCTCTTGCATTATATATCTTACAAGTGAAATAGCGGACATGTATCTAAGGTGCTTATCCAGTAAATAAGTTCGATGAAACGTAAGAAACCTCGAAAACTTAGTTAAACGCAAATGAATCTGAATATATATGGAATCTGAGTATGATTCTTTGAAAATTTAAAAATTCGAACCCTATACTTCCACTCCCTAATTTTTAGTTGCTGAAATATAAATTAAAACCTAATTATTGTAATCTCATTTAAATTTATCCTGTATCAGTAAAATGGATAAAGGTGATGAACATTCTTTTTACTTTCTCATATACGTGGTCTAGATACAGCATTGTAACCAATAAATATATCGCGAGATTTTGACGGAAATGTTCGTTTTTAGTGTCACTGACACCGAAAGTTTTTTAATACGACGTGCGTAATACCGTATTGCCTGTAAAATATCGGAAGGCGGCTGGCTACCTCCCTCACTGACACTTCTTCGTTCCCAAGCGTTTTGACCCAGAGTTGCTCTCCCAGACACACAACCTTTCGCTCAAATCAACATCCTTACCCTTCGCGATCGGAATGATTCGTTTACTGGATATTTCTTAGTGCTAACTATTTTTTACCGTCATGTAAAATACAAACAGTTTTATTTTGGATTCTGCGCAAAATTTCAAGAAAAATTGTACCAAACAGTAGCGATCAATCACTTTCCCTTTATTTTATATGCAGAAGATTAAACTGCTGTTGTCAAAATCAATATAAGATGAATGAAAATCGTTGCTGTTTGCTTTGTAAAGTTAGTTTGCATTCTATATAGATAAGAGACTGAAAAGTGTGTGAGAAAGCGGGTGCATTGGTTCTACAACAGGTTTTAATATGAAGTTAGGGTAAATAAGAGGGATAAACTTGGAAAATATTTCTACATTTTTGGAATATGACTTGAAAGTGAGTCAAAGCGTTTGTTTTTTTGTTTTTGTTTTTTTTGGGGGGGGGAGATTCTCGCCAATTTATGGGAGGTGATTTGCGTCATAGGGTTAAGGGGGCTGGACACCTCTGTTTATATCTATAGTTCGATAATAACTTACATGTAATTTTTTGCTTAAAATTACAAACATATTGACATTCTATTAGTATTATAACTCGCAGCTAACTTTTTATCTTATCTAGGAATTTTTGCTGAATTTTTTGAATCCGCCTCTGCCTTAGGGCCCTTGATCGGAATTGATGGGATGGTCCCTTGCTTGCTTCCGGAGAGTAAATTAGTTTTTTTTCCTCCACGTGGTCATACGCAGTTTGTACTGTTTTTTGACAATAAATTTATTTATTTATTTATTTATCCAATCGAATCTATGTTCACATTCGCCTAGCCCCTCCCATAAATAAATCCTGAATGCGCCCCTGAACACAGACACACTTTCGAGTTACGCATTTATACATTAGTATGGATAAGCTCACCAGTTATTTATTCTACAATTTTAAAAATGTTTCAGATAATATTTATGAACACATAAACGAGTTTTAATGAAATTTCGTGATACTATTTGAAGACCGTTTACAGAATGAAGACCGTGACAAACAGCCCCCTCCATCCCCACCTAGATACGCAACTGTCTGCAGATACGAATATCATTCACACAGCTTGTTACATCTTACAATGAGTAAAGGTCACTTGAACATCAATACGTCGGACGTTGGAAAGTACAGTTTTCCGGACCATTGAGCCGTAAAAGCATACAAACCTCCATATCGGTTATTAGTTGCGAATGGTTAGTTGATTGTATCGAATGGCTTCTGTGTCGAGTGATAAGGAGTGTGACTCACGGGTGTAGTAGAGCTCCCGCACTGCTTTGGTCTCGGGAACGCTGCTCCATTCCAAAAATAGGCCGAGTCACATTGAGGCGTGAAAATAACAAAAAATAAACACAGTTTTAATTTTTTGTTTTCATCCAAGTGATCCATTTTACTATTCTTTAATTGTTCAGGTATGAGTTCCTCAATATTGAAAATGTAGCACTACACCCCTGCCTTTACTAATGAATTACTAAATCAGTAAGACAGAAACTTTATTTTCTAAAGAGATCCGCATGAATATTTGGACACGAAGATACTGCTGGTTGCGCGATTGATGCACAGAATCATGACCCACATTTAACCTAAGAACATCGTTTATTGAGAGGCTTTCTCAGGAAAATGTCGTACAGAACTCCACCTCCCTCCCACTTTTCTACCCCTTTAAGTGCTTTGGTATTTCTTGATAAAAATTTAGACCATATGCGTTCATATATTAAAAAAAACTTTCACTTTCTACAGGAGATTTCTAAAAACCACCCCTCTTCTACCCCTTGAAATGGTAGCTCTTAATTATAGTAATTATTGATATCTTTTAACGTTTCACGTTTAAAATAAAAATAAAAATTAATGTCTCCTATACAGTTCAACTCCATATACAGGTCTTATCCCCAACATCTCTAGGGTTGACTAGGGAAGGAGGCGATGTGTACAAATTGAAAATGACCGATATTTGTGTTGAATCCTGAGTTTTTAGGGCTCGTGTGATGAATGGTGCCGTTTAATTAGAGGTTCCTTCCTGTGGAGGTAAGACACATCTAACATCCCTGAAGTTGTAGTAGCAGTAAGATAACGTAATAGAATCGAATGCGACAGATATAAGGGTTGATTTATTTTTCTGAGATGAGTTGTGGTTTCCAATGTGATTTATAATTATAAACATATAATTATTTCTGCCCCCATGTGCATGAAGTATTATCCACTTAACTTTTATTAATACTATTACACTAATGTTTGCACAAAAATTTTGTTATAAATAACGCACATTTACAACTCTAGGATTGCTTTCCAGAATGCCTTATTCTGAAAAAGTGTTGGGCACAAAGAACCCTAGAGGTCTCGCAACAGCGATTGTCCCTCACCCGAAAGCGCTTCTTACGTCAGCGACTATCTGACAATGCCTTGCAGGCGACGTGCGTATCTCTCGCAAGGAAGGACATCAGCCTCTATGTGGTGAGAAGTTATATTCTCTGCTAAAATTTATAGTTCGTGGTAAACTGTTGGAAGATGTACGCGAAGACACATTCCAAATGCTGAAAACATCGGAAGTACACACCAACGCAAAGATTTATACTCGCAAACCTGATTCGAAAATGATTCAACAAACAACGAATCTCATAAATCAAGGATAACATTGTAAAACAAGATTCAAAACTTTCAAATGGCCGCTAATTAATCGCTAGGTGTTTCTTTTAAACTTCCATGGAATTGATAGCGTGAATCTTCTTACAGAAAAAAATCTGGAGTGTGTGCCACTCAACTTTCCAAGTATAATTCAGAAAAAAAGAATTCATGGCTCAAAACACCCTACATAACACACAAAATTAAGAAAAAAAGATGAGCACTTCAAAACTGATGGTGCAAAACAATTGCACATACTTTCTCATATACGTTTCTCCGTCTGCAGCATAGAGTGAAAAACATTCTCTAGTGTAAGGTTCATTTCTGACGTGGTCCTCTATATTTTGGTCGTCTTCCAGTGCTCTATTCATGCTCAAAGTAGCTAGGTGAACTTATTAGTGGCTTTTATTTGAAATTTGAAAGTAAAATTCAGGATATTATTTCAAAACCTACAGCGCCATACCAGTATCATAAATATCGTAAAAGTGTTATGTAAATGTAATTTCGTTGCAGACAGAAATTGATGTACTTTCGTATCTGCAGTGCGTTTGCTCTCCTCCAATGTATTTTATCATTATCACATCTTTCATTTCAGTTTACGAAAAGTGTATTCTACGTCAGCTTGGTCCATTTACACAGCTAAATATTATTCAAGCTTTTTGAAACAGTAAATTAATATGTAAGTGTAGGAGACAGAAATTATTTTACTGCGTATATACCAAACTTTCAAGCAAAATACCGCTAATGCGAATGTAATGTATACTAATTGTACTTTACGTACAGAAAATCTATGGAGCCATTTTTGAGAAACATTCAAAAGTATGACGTTCATGTGAAGTACCCTTTGTTTTAAAGTAAAAAAAGTAGAGCACGTGCATCAACAACAAGTAAATTCTACAGTAAATACGACATGCGAATTAAATTGATTCATCCATTTGCTCGGAATCGCTATGCACAGACGGACGGACGGATGTTATGCCAAAAACCACTTTTTCAGAATCAGGGATCGCCAAAACGGATATTTTCGTCGAAATCTAGCTTTCTAATTTTTTTCACTATTAAAATACTTTCTATATACTGCATATATGAGAAAGTAAAAGAAATCATAATATATCCTATACTATTATGTGAGCAANTAAAAGAAATCATAATATATCCTATACTATTATGTGAGCAATAATTGTATGTATCTATGAGCCTACGTATTTGTCAAAAATTTATGTTCAAAGGTTCCAAACGACAAATATTCTCTAAAATTTTCAGAGTGACAGGACGACAACCAGACTTCATCATTAATCGTGGTTTGAAAACATAATGGAGTTAAGAAAAGAAAACTTCGTTGGTCCAATATGACCATGCATGCCTAACAAATAGCAGGCTCCTTACGAGTGCCTCTGAACCCCCAAGGGGACTTACGTCTAGTAAGTACGTGTTTGGCAAACACGGGGCCCCGAGCTTAGTGGTATTACTTCCACTTACTTGTTCAAGGCTCCTTCCTTTCTCTTTCCTGACCTTCTTTGGTCACCTCTTGTTCTCTTCGATCCCGACGCTATTAGGGCTAGGGTATCTTTCATTTTCCTCATTTTTTGTTCCTCCTTCATTTTTTGTCCTCAATGTTTTGATTTTTTGTTTTGAGATGTTTTGATATGTTGTAATTCAGGAGGGTTTTTAGTGGGTACGGTTGAGTCATTCGGCGAGCCCCACACGCGGGAAGAGTCCCGTTGGCTATCCTTAGTGCTTAACTGCATTTTCCCTACCTGTACAGATTTTTAGGGCTCTAATGACCTCGATGTCGACGAGTCGTAAAGCCGCACAAAAACAAACAAACAAACAAACAAACGAGTGCCTCTGAACATTGAGGTGTCACGAATGTTGTTGAAAATTTTGGAAGAAACAATGATAATTTTCTTGCAATTCAATCTCAACTCCGAGAATTAAGACCTTTATTGCTTTTAACACACACAAAAAATTAAGTAACCTGAAAGTGAAAATATAGAAAGTTTCAGAGACACTGGAATAACGTAAGGGTGAACAACACCCTGCCTGAATTCAGAGAAAGTTACTATGTGACAATAATTTAGATAAGGTTTTCGTGAATCTGTTCATAGTAGTTTTCGCTAGTTCACGAACCGTAAAGACATTGTGGAATGTTGCTGGAAACAGCATAGCTAGAGTCATGGGCATAGTCAAGGGGGGCACATTTCCCCCTCCTGAATACTCAACAACCAAAATGAAATATTCACAATTTTTCGGCATTACTCACTTATCTGGTCAATAAATGCACGTGCGAATCGAACATAAATTTGGTTAATTCGTAATATCTTATTGAAAACACAGAATAAGAAGTACGAGTATAAGAGGTGATATCGCTGCTATGTGAATTGCAGCATAGTGCTATGTAATTCAGCATAGAGTATTGTCAAATTACCAAATACAGCCCGTCGTCAGATATCTGACTAACTTTACTAGAACCTTTCATAGGGGAGTCTGTGTCACGTTTCAACGCACTAATTGCAGAGATGAGACGATGTATCTACTTCATTATATCAAAAATAATAAATATAATCAGAATGTAAAGATTTTATATTATGGGTGATAATTTATCTCATAATGGTTCAACTATAGAATTGTTTAAACACTTTGAAACGTGAAATTTACTTTGCCTTTTCATCGAGGAAGATTTTTAAGCAAAAGACCCTGCCCCACCACCTCCAAAACCGGGCTACGCCCCTGGGCATAGAGATATGGAGCTGTCAGTGTTCTTACTTGTTAAGAAAACAATTTTGCACACACTGCACAATATTTGTCACAATATTTTTTACATGAAAATATGAGAAATCTCCAGCTCTGAACTGGACTTGAAGAGAAATGTCGTTTTATTGGTATATATGAAGAAATTATGTGTAAAATTTTTCCGTTCTATGCAAGTAGATAGTATCTTTAAGGTTGGCAAATACAGTCGGTCAAAACCACAACTTTCATCATCACCAAATATAGAACCAGTGGTAGATTCGCTTCGCATGAGAAAAAGGGTGAGCGTTGCTGCACGTGCCTTCAAACGAAGGAATGAGACAGCTGAACGCTGCCTTCAACTGACAGATGCGTCCCGAATATTTAATTCTCTCATTTTCGTCTGAGACTGACGCTGTTGTTTACGAGAACGAAGTGCGCATGTAACGAGCGAGTGACTTTGCAAGTAAAATCCGCAGTCCTTTTTGCAAATCAATGTGACCGCAAGCATGAAGGTCCAGCGAGGGACATCAGTACACCTCGGGATGCACCTCTCGAATACAATTAAGTGTATTGACATTCGTATATGTCAATGGTTCCATCTTCTAAAGGAAGTTCACGAACTAGCCCAGTCAACGAAGGTCCAAAAGCATCGATTATGGGAAAAAATTGGCGTAAAGTTGAATATTACCCACTGATATACCACTTCCGAAGGATCATTTTTACAAAAGTCTCTCAGAATCCCCCTGGAGTTTACTAACCCCCCAGCTCCCCTCAAAACTGTAAAATGTGAACATTTACGGAAAATTCATTATCTCTGTTACTAAAGATCAGATCAAGTTCAAATATTTTTGTTTTATTTATTATAACGTCAGCTACAATATTAACTATCTCATATTTCAATAAAACATAGTTTACCATCAATTATAGAAAATATGAGGAAAGAAATTTGGATTTTTCTCATCGATATTTTTTTTTTGTGTGTGTGAAATATGTTTTGCATGTGAAATTATATGGAAAAAATCTTCGTATAAAAGTTATAGCTCACGGTGTTTTTAATATATTGATACCAATTCTTATGCATTTATGTGAGATACTAACACCGGGGAGAGGGATATAAGCAAGATGATGTAGCATGCATCATGACAGTCTAGTCACCACGTACGCAGTCATAGTGCGCGCAGCAACTGAAAATAAGTGGCATATTGTGATACAAGTTTTTTCTTTGGTACAATTATTCTTTTGGGCAAATATAAGCGACTTAATCAGCAGGAAACTCGAAATTTTTTGATTTCATCACCTCCTTTTGGAGTGATTTTCCAAAACTAAAAATACTTTTCAAGCTACATGGGAGATCTCGGAGTCCTTTCTGCATGATTTTCGTACGCCAAGAATGAATCAAAATTACATTTGAATATGAACACTTTTGTCTATTTGTCATAAATTTGATTTTATCACCCCATATCGTGGAAAGGATGATAACTGGTCACGAGGGATATCGGAAAACATCAATATCAAAGTGCGTACGAGTCTGAGCAAGCTTGAACGGATTCTGCTGCCACTGCCTTAGGGTCCTTGATCGGAATTGATGGAATGGTCCCTCGCTTGCTTCCGGAGAGTAGATTAGTTTGTCCTCCACATGGTCATACGCAATTTATTCTGCTCTTTTATGACAATAATTTTAATATATTATCATAAATAAAGTAAAATCTATATCTAATTTCGATAAAATCGTTCGAGACATTACACAGGCCAACCCTGGAGATTGTCGAATTCCGTAGCGTTGGGTATTCAAATCTCTCGCAAAAAAACATTCAACAAGAAAATGTAAATTGAATTTCGAAAAATCGGGGAGTTGTGGTCCATCGACGTTTATGTTACCGGATTGCGGACTCAGCTTCGGTCGAAGAGCGAGGTTTCGTCTGAAGGGGCTAACTGGGCAAAAGCCTGCTAAAGTATTGGTAGCGATACGAAGCTGTGGAGTTTTTGCTCGCTCAGTCCCCGAACTTAGTATCTCAAATAATCCGTAACACGTAGGTGGATGAGCTTCGAAATTACAACTCACTGGCTTATGAGCAGTGTGCGTTCCAATACTCGTATAATTAGACAGTTCGGCTAAAAACGAAATTATTTACAGAACGCGGGTTAATCAATGGAATCATTGAAAGCTGCCAACAGGATTAAGTCCAGGGCAAAAAACTTCGATTTCGTGAATGAAAATGTGTCCATTTAAAATTAGAAGAAATATATTTTCTTAATCTCTCGCATTTACACAAGTCTTGAGGTCAATCACTTTCAAAATTAGCAGTCCATTTACAACAACCTACAATTTCTCATGGGCAACTTTCTTTCTCATTTGGCAGACCTTGATTTTACAAATAATATAAGTGAACAGATAAAAATCATAAATAGTAATGTTAAACATTACAGAAAATGTTGGCTTAGATTCTCCATTCTTTCCATTGGAAGTCCTTCTAATGGATAAATGAGTGGACTGTCATACCAAGCTTTATGTTATCCAAGTTTTACAGAAAAATAATTGTCTGACTTTTCATTTCTTTTACTACAATGTAAGAAAATTGTATTTTCATTGCAACACGTTTAAGGCTTTGCAAACTGCATGGGCCCACTAGTCTATTAGGAATATTATAATTCTATGCGTTTTTATAAAACACTTTGTTCCCGAGATGGTATACAGGTATTCAGTACTACGTGTTTTCATAACAAATATCAATTACAACTCAAAAATAATTGTTGTTCAAATTAATTAAAATAAATCTACACGAGCAAAGCTGCAGTTACTCAGCTAGATCACAATAATTGTGTTATGGAGGAGAAGAATTCCCTATCAGCGCTGGTATCGTTTGTAGGGACTAAATTCATCTAATGTACTAATTCAGCTGAAGATGTAGTATCCCACTGAGGCATATACACAAATTGTTAATAATTTTATTAAAAATTTTTTTTTGTGATAAATAAGATATTACACTGGAAAGAAAAAGGATGAGAAGAGATGGGAAGTTTCAAAAACATTGATAAAAATTAGTGTTATTATTCTTTGATCAGTGTGATTGAGAATTTTTTGACATGCCAAATTACAGGAGACAAATGAAGAGAAAATTCAGTATTTGCTCAATCTAGTATTCTTGGAAATTCATTCCTATGCTATAAATTTTCAAGAGAAACTAACGTGAATGTGAAATAAAAATATGAAAATTTTTTCAGATACTATGCAAAAAATATTTCATCATTGAAAGCAAAATCCAATTTTTTACTTCATACATGCAAATAAATGAGTATCCATCAACCACACAAACCTGCAATACAAAAGAACATTTGGGTGAGGTCAATTTGAGCAATTTAGAATTATTTTGAAGCTTTAACTTATTATAAAAACATCTCGGGCACATCTAAGAATTCTTAAGATACTAGTTTATGTCTGAAACATACATGAGAGAAAAACCTAACAAATATACATTCAAATATAATTTTAAATTAAGATAATTTAAATGCATGGAAGATGTATATGCAAGTACAAAAATACAGTCTTTGAGGAAATCCAAACAAACAATTCATTACATTCCTTCAAAATTGGAGGCCAAGTTGGAATCTTGGAACATTTCATTCAGCAAAACTGATATCACTAGTGTATAATGCAATCATGTAATACAACATAGACAACAAGATCACGAAGACAATGTTCCATTATTTCATAGAAAAAATATTATTTTCATCACAGTTTATAAACAATATCTTTCAGCTCTCACAATAAAAGTAGCTATCATAATTGCTATATTAGTAGTCATACCTAGCAGAGGTCGAGAAAGAAATTCAAGTCAATTAAAATGTGAACATTCTTTGTGAGTGCTCAAAGACCATTCTGATTGACTCTAGAGTGGTTTAAGACATTTACGATGTGAAGTTAGCACATCTTCTCAGTCACATAGCATTTGGGGAATAGCTACCACTGATAATGAATACAGTGAAACCCCTTTTTTAAGAGACACTAAGGGAATAGAAATTTGTTTCCTATANAACCCCTTTTTTAAGAGACACTAAGGGAATAGAAATTTGTTTCCTATAAGCACGAACTCTATTAAGAGGGTAATGTGTTTTTTTTAACAAATTAAAAAAATGAATTAACAGATGCAAAAAATTCCTGTACATATTTCATTACTACTTCATATTAATTGGTACCAGGGTCCAATTACTAGAGTCTGGATTTGCTGAATGCCCATTAACTCATTTCTCAGTTATGTTCACGGCATGGATTGGATTTTTGGATTAACTGTATCTTCCTTCTCAGTGGTAAACTTACACTTCAAGATGCCCAAGACGAGAATCTTTCAGGCAGCCTGTGCACTGAAGTCTCACACAAACGTTTGCATACCTAGTTTTAAATTACTTAAAAAATTTTGAAACTAATATTTGAGTTGTTTTTTAAAATGAGATCAGCCGTTATTTATTTGTTACAAAAAATTATGATTACGCGTATTTAACTTGGTAATTGTGGAGCTTTAGCAACATTATCAAAGCATGATAAATTAAAAGTCGTTTTCAAGTTGCTCATTTCTTTATTGGTATTAGAAAGCTTTTTCGGCTGCATAGCAACCATCATCAGTAACATACACTGAGTGTTAAGGAATATTTTTGGCGAATATTCGCCAAAAATATTCCTTAACACTCAGTGTATGTTACTGATGATGGTTGCTATGCAGCCGAAAAAGCTTTCTAATACCAATAAAGAAATGAGCAACTTGAAAACGACTTTTAATTTATCACGCGTATTTAAGTTCAAATGTATGAGTTTATTCTTTTATTATAATTGGTGACCCATTTAGAAGTCCCCTTGAGCAGGAGACCCAGGGCAGGCCGCCAATTGCGCCCCTCTCTAGCTTTGGTACTATTTCTTTTAAGTAATCTTGCCCTGTCATCTTGGCTTCTCTAATTATATTTCATTCATCCCACAAAGAGAAACTTAAAAACAATGATGCCATAATTCTTTCAAAACAAAAATTACAGAAAATAAAGTTTGCCTTTATAAAGAAAAGATGTACAAGAAAGATACCCCCTAATACCTGTTTGAAGAAAAATTATCCTGGGAAATGTTAAATTATCCAACTCATTAAATGTAAGTAAACGACTGCTGATAATTGCCAGATCACAGTGGTCATGGGGCTAACAGCATTTCAGACCCTATCCTAGTGGCCCAGTGATACTTTATGGTGCTGACAGCTGATGACAATATACACACACACAATGATACACATACAGAAATGTCATTGAAATACCTCAATATTTTTGCAAATAACAACTTAGTTTTCATACTTTGCGAAGAATAACTTACAGGAGGATATATGTTTCGTTCACTACAAGTGGGAATCTCTTATGAACAGGTATCTGGAAATAAGTGCACTGTTTCAATATGTTTGTTTTTGTGACCTCAGATATTGTCCACACATAATTGGGAATCTTATAAGAGGGTTCCACTGATTGTAATAAAGAAATGCTTTCTCAGTCTCGTGTTACATTAGCAACAACATTCAAATTAAATGGTTTTAAACATATTAAGTAAACCAGTTAACACACATTTCAGTTCTTTTAAGAGTAATCAATCCAATATTACAACAAAGTACTCTTATTCAACAGTAAAATATAGTACAAACTTTTATTTCTCATTCTTATCTTCCAGTTTTCCTCACATACAGTAACTTAAATTCATATACATAAATTAAAATGGATTGATGTGAGAAAATATTTAGTTACATTTAAAATAAATATTTCTAATGAAATCAAAATTTCTTGTGAAATGAGTCATGTGGAAATCCTTTTCCTGATTTCCAGACTAATTTTATAAATTCAAAGTGCATAGAAAAAAAAAGAAGATACTAACTTCAAACTAAACATGGAAGTATAGGTCGTGATTAATCAATAGAAAAAAGATATTAGGTACTAAGATTTCATGCATTTTTATGACTCCGTCAAGGAATATTGAATGTTTTCCATCTAGGCTCTAGTAAAACCTTGTGTTCTACATTCTAGTAAAAACATCATTAATATTCCCAGTCCATGGCAAAAAGAGAAAAGGCCAGAACAATATTTATGGATATTACATGAAGTGATTTATCATTTTATAATTTGCTTCTCGAAAAAGCTTCTCCCCAAATTATATTCTTTCAAATACTTCAATATATTATACAACCTTTAACACTCTTATAAAGAAATGATTCGAGTTTTTAAGTTTCATTATTAGATACTTCTTTTACGAAAAATTCAAACTCTCTTATATTTCTTAACAACAAAACTACATTAGATGCAGTTATCACCGTTCCTTGATATGCATAACAAATAACAATATTATTTCAATAAAATATTAATTGGGTGATACTGGTCAAACACTCCACTAACATTAATTCACCAGGACTAATTTTGGAAGCCATTATCTACTGCTAACTATGCTCCTACAGTGGCAAGTGAATGTTTTCCTCCGGGAGCTCAAAATTTGCTCATTTTTTTATTAATCTGAATTTAAAGCTTCTAAGGTGTTCAATATTTCTCTGGTGATGTTCAGCTTCCAAAACTAGTTGTGGTGAATAAATGTAAGTGGAGTGAATGGTTGACATCACTCAACTAATATTTCATTGAATGACTCCATAGTAACTTCCCGAAGTATTTCACTTCATAATATTATTTACATCTTATTGTCTTGACACAATTATATTCCACAGCAACAACAAAATTAAAGTAATAAAATAAAGAATATCAAATCACCATTAAGTAACAATACTGCCAACAAATTTCCGGGACTTTCATAGTTTTACATTGCCTTCTACATTATCTGGCAGAGTACACTCTTGAAAGAGTTTAATATTTCTTTTCAACAAAATTATTCTTTCATGTCAGAATGATCATCTTCCATGGATGGAGGAACTTCTGCATGTAAAAGTGGTTCAGTATCAGACCATTCTTGACGACATGAAAGCAAGATTCCCACAAGAATGATAAAAACACCCAAACCAGCAATTCCAAACAGAATACCATGGCCCAAAACAGGTAGAGCAAGTAATGTCCGGGCTTGTGAAGCCATATCTGGAGGTAGATCAGCATGCTCAGCAAACCACAATATAGGCATGTACATGGGATCTTGTGGTAAATGTTTAAATAAGCTGAAAAGAATTCAATATAGTAAACCAAAAATGCAACAAATGTAGAGAAAAATTGGATCAAAATTAAAACCATAGTTTCAAGTATTGTCCAGATAATAAATTAAACCAAACTACTATTCTTGGTAGTCCATCAGTTTGTCTGTGCAAACAATTATATTTTGATAACTTGTTTGTACGATCAACTGAAATCTTATCATATACATTTTACAAAACACAGCCACAACAAAAATGTATGTGCCACCCCCCGCCCCACCCACCCACACACATCTGCATAAGTAAAGACAAAACTAAATGATAATATGGTATGCTAAATAATGACAACATATCACTAAATTATAGGTAAAACATATTTTGAAGACTACATGCTTCTCTAAGCTCAGTAATGATTGTAATTATGCTGGAAGAAAGATGATAAGAGCATCTTTAAATGTTTTATGAGTATATAGTAAATTTGTTTAATTATTACTAAATATTCATCATTTTGTTTCCTCCTTTACTCCTTCTCAAGAGAAAAATCAAGGTTAATAAAATTACCTTAGATGTGCCCAATTCTTCACCATCACATTCAATTGAAGCTTTGCTGCTACATGTAGAGGCATGCCAGTTTCCTGCAAAACAAAGATAACTGGTCATGAAATAATTCAACTTTTGGTGCATTTATAACAAAAGATTAATGCACTTACAGGTTGCAGAGCAATAAAAAACCTATGCTTTGCTGCATCAGGCTTTAAACCTTGGATCGAATTCACATACGATGGATCAGCCAAGTAAAAATGTGGAAAAGACACAAAGAGTGGAGAGCCAAAGCGACAAGAACTGGCATTGAGAGTTCCATAAGGTTGGCAATCATGTACACACTGACACCGTGCTTCAGGGAAGTGTTTGCCATTGTCCAAAGTTTGTTTGTTCCCTACATATAAAGTTCCTGATAAACCATAAGCCTCAATGGAACCATCAGCAAAAAGAGGCAGAGAGCTGTGAAAGTAAGTAAGGAATAAGTGTCTCGGAAGCATGTCTTCAAAGATTAATGGAGAGAGAAGTGTATAGTCTACAATGAGAAAAGCAAAAGTCCAAAAAAGAATAAAATAAATGAATTATTTAACATTCAATTAATATACTACGCCTGGAAATAGTGACAATTATATTAATAATAACAGAAAATTCTTATTTACAAAATTATGGTGAATAATTTACTAATAGTTTCATATTTGATTTGATTTAATATTAATTTATAACCATTGACACACCCATTACTTATAAATTACACCAGCATTGACAAACTTGGATTGCTTGATGTAACTAGACACCATCTGCACATATCAGTATGATCTTCAGGATCAGATAAGACTGTGGATATAAAAAATTGAAATGCTGTTAAGCTGAAGTCGAAAGTTGGTGAGTGGTTTGAGAATTGATATTTTATAAGGACAAATGATAGATTTTTACTCAGCTATGGGAAGATAAGATATAACATTTATATTTTGATTTACATCAGTGTGGGCTTGAAAAAAAAAGTGTGTTTGTGCATATTTACATGGAAAAGAAACTGGAATGATTTTTTCTTCATATCACATGTATCTAAATTGTCATCCATGCCTCACTAAAAAATGTATAAAACATAGATAAAATTATTCACTTTGTAATACTTCCCTAATCATTCCAGGAAGACCTCCTTTAATACACAACATATTCTCGGTACATAATCATGTAACAAATATGTCCCATAATGTCATGAAACTATGGTGAAAATGACAAACTGAATTTAATAAATACTTTAAACCTTATACAGAAATCCTAGGTATAGGGGTGATTGGAGAAGCTAGAATGGATAATATCAGTTTAAGCAATTTTCCAGGAGAAGAAAGGTCACAGAAAACCGGTAAATGCAATAATTTCCTGATGAGCTAATATAGACAGTATATTTTATTTTTTACCACAGCCAGTGTCACACGTTATTAATACATTTGAAATGTCAGAGTTAAATTCAAAATGAGTCAAAATGGATATAATACCATTTATATTCTAACTCTTCAATTACACCTAACTAAATTAAGGTAAATAGTTCCAAATACTATACATATGGGAATAAAGACTTCATAGGATGTTAACGAGTAATTCATACACTCCCAAAAATGCTGGCATATTCTGGAAGAACACTTCTTATGAAAATCAAAGACTTCCACCAAATTACTCATAAATTCTGTTGATTTACAAGATATTAATAAGTATGAACAACATTCTACTCCCTCAAATGAGAACTCTTTTCGGGTTCCCAAATATAATAATAAAGAATGAAACTCACAAGCACAAATCTGGAGTAAAAATTTGAGTAGATATCACACCCACCATAGGGGGCCAAAGGTCTCCTGATGAGCCTTTCACTTCATCACAAGGTGAGCCATAGAGCCCAGTATGGTTCTCAAAATTCCACCGTTTGATTATCCCCACTTGTCTCAAATCTGTGACTCCCGTGAACATGTTGAATGTTCCATCATATGAAGGTGAATTGTTTCGCTGTGAAGCAAGGTATGAATTAACACAAGAAATGGCAAAAAAATTACAAGAAATTGAGATTTTATCATTTGATAATCCCTGCTTTTTCACATCATTTTCATGATTTAAAAAAAGAGAAAAATAAATACTTCCAAATATTCTCTTGCAATTCCTTCAACAGATAAAAGTTCTTCTCTGTTGGAATATTTTAAACAGTATGATACATTGAAACCTTGATATTTCCTAGATTATGTCACCAACCTTGTCCTGTTGAAATGTGGAAATAGGACAAGACCATATTTAAGAAATATCATTACAAAAGACTATTTCTTTTCTATAATGACTTTCAAAACTGTGATACACAACTCAATGCTTTAAGAAGTTCACAAAGACAGAATAAAAAGGTCTTACCAATTGACATCAATTACAAAGAAACCAACTTACCTGAACAAAGTACCCAAAACGGTCAAAAGGAACATGTGAAAAGTTCTTCACAATATCAAGAAGGGGATCATCATAGCCATCAAATAGTAATTCTCTGACAGTCTTTGTTACCACTAACTGTGCATTATGTTTCATTAAGAAATCAATCAAAATCTTTTTCCACATACTGTAAAATCTGGTTTGAAAACCTACAGTCTATAAAAAGAAAGAAAATACATTATCATATTCCATCTGAATGTTATCAACATTTTTTTAATGAGTAACCAAGAAAATATTTTTTATATATAATTTTAATATTGATTTTGAAAAGCATAATTTTTTATATTCATCTTTGACCTAATCCTGAGAAAAGTATATTTAATTTTTTATCAACATCATACTTTCAACAAACGTGTATTAAGACNAATTTTAATATTGATTTTGAAAAGCATAATTTTTTATATTCATCTTTGACCTAATCCTGAGAAAAGTATATTTAATTTTTTATCAACACCATACTTTCAACAAACGTGTATTAAGACAGACAGACAGACAGACATGGCCCATACCAACTGAAATATATTAGTTACACAGAAATTAAAAGGAAACTGTATGAAAGTCACAACATTGAACAATATTTACATACAGATAATACAAAATTCAAGTTTACATGACTGTTCTGTAAAAATATGACATTACATCCAATAGTTTCCAAATACTGTTACTTTCTACTATTAAAGTGTCTTGTTGAACAGATGCTGAAATATATTGTTATGATAGAAAATTCATTAAGAGTTATTAAAATATAATAATGTTAATTACCGCAGCCACCATATTAAGAGTAGTGACTTCGTCATCCAAACTGCCATTTGACATCTCAGGTTGAAAATGCCAGGAACGTACTTGTCGATACGTAACAGTTTCATTTGCATTCCATGTAATATTCACACGATGATGATATTCTCTACAATAATTACAATACAAAAATTAATATCACAATGTACTAATAATATGCATTATTGCAATAAGAGTATGTAGCAAGGGTCTTAATAAATTTAGTAACTTAATAAAATAGGAACCTAAATAAATTTATTTATTTCATTATTTCCAAATAGTGAAATGTTATTAACACACCTGAAAACATATGGGCCGATTTCAACGAAGTGAGGTTTAACAGACGCACTGGTAGCTTCTGGATTGGTCCAATTGAAGAAGTAAAACTCCATATAAATAGGAATAGGGATATCCTTCCATATTTTGAAGGACTTTGATGAATTTGTTATAGAGAGTTCCTAAAAATAATTTCCAATGTGTGTGTGTGTGTTTCTCTCTCTCTCTCTCTCAACATATATATATCTTATTTTCAACAAACCCAAAAGATGTACTAATTATACAGATAAAACAATAAGTTTTGGACTAATCGATCCCATCTCCTCTAGTAAAAAATAAGAAGAGAAATAGTAAATATTAATGTTTTCTAAAAACTTGAAAACTATACTTACAGATTTCAAAATCATGTCATATATTATTCCCCATACTGCTCCTAACACAGCACCAACAAGGAACAAGATAGTTCCAATCGTGAAAAGCACGATTTTTTTGCTTCTCACCGAAACCATATTCTTGATATATTTATACACAACACGTCTATAAAAATTTTAATGCCATAGTAAAGTGGCAAATAACTCTAAAAATTAATGTTGTTTAAAACGCACCTAGCGTAACTATAAACAAGTGTGTGAAACTGTGAATGTGTGATACTGACGCCCACAATAACGTGGTTAAAATTGATTATTTGTTATCACAGTATTTATCGCATTTGTTGTCTTGTTCCTCTGTTACTGTTTCCCATTTCTGTCTACATAAATACTTCATTTCCTTTGAACTCCGAAACTTCCAACGCGGGATCGAAGTTCATTTTTGTTATCGTATGTTGGCTTTCAATGATATAAACCCGACCTCGCTCGTACGTACACAAGCTACATGACGCATAAAATATGTTGAAGTGTCATCATAGCACGACAGTCAGAGACTGGTCAGCTGCTGGTCAGAGACAGGGCCAGGACAGGGCCTCGGCCACAGACTAAAAACTGCATAGGCGGCTATGGTCGACTTACGGTTGTTACGGTTCCTCGAACTATTATTCAGATAGCGTTAGTGTCGTCAGAAATTGCCTGTAATAGTGTCTTTGGCATCCGCTAGATCGCTCTTATTCAACACCAGATCAGATTCGAAAGCAACGGCTATCACCCGCCATCGGTCAGAGACGACCATTACCAGGGCCGCGACCTGACCATAACCTTGGCGCAGCCTCAGCGAAAGAAGTCACGCGCACTCCACCCACACCACCGGACAGCGGAAGACAGGCGGAAGACAAGGGATCACCAGGGATGACAATACCGAAATCCCCTATCCACCAACCAATAAAAATACATGTTAATATAATAATCTTCAAATCCGCGGTTAAAGACTACTTCCTGCACCAGTGCTTCTACACTGTAAAAGAATTTATTGATTTTAATAAAAGTTAAATCCGTCTTGTACTTTATCACGCCATTGCTGTAGCACTTTTTAAATAACTTATAACAATTTCAAAAACTATTTTCTTGCATGATTGTGTTGCCGTATGGCTCATATTAATTTAGTTTTATGTGTACTCAACTTTGGCACGGTTGTGTACATTAATTCTGTAGCCCCATCCTGGCCCGGGTTTTTCTCCGTTTTTCCTTCGGGTAGAGGCGGATTTCTTATACAGGTTCTCTAGGCTTTGTCTAGGGGCGTGTTTATTGTAACAATAAATCGTGAATTTAGTGTTTTTTCAACTCTTATGATTTTTAAACACTATACTCAGAATAATCTATAGTTCGATAATAACTTGTACATGTAAATTTACAAACATATTTGCGTTAAATTACAAACATATTGACATTATATATGTATTATAACTCGCAGCTAACTTTTTATCTTATCTAGGAACTTTTGCTGAAATTTTTGAATCCGCCTCTGCCTTAGGGCCCTTGATCGGAATTGATGGGATGGTCCCTTGCTTGCTTCCGGAGAGTAAATTAGTTTATTGTCCTCCACGTGGTCATACGCAGTTTGTACTGTTTTTTGACAATAAATTTATTATTATTATTACTTGTCTCAACTACTCATAACTGATATTTGCTTTTAAGCACTTCAAAAAATACATCATTCCAGTACAACTTTAATACCTATTAATGTTGTAGGCCATTCTTTCAAATTATCAATAAGAAGTTTAGAGTCATAAGTCTTAATAAGCAGTTCATTTGGATAAATCATTGGCTATTATTCCAGTGCAATGATGGGATGACCAGCTCCATCTACCCTTCATTTCCCTGCGGATTGCGAGAATAAGATAAAGGAATGCGAAAATAAGATTGGGGAATTAATAAGAGTGTGTACCTGTGTACCATGATTGGAGTTGATCTCGTATATTTTTCTGTTTACTTATGGAATTCCGAGAAAAGCGCTGGGCATGGGTGGCATTGCGACAGGAGCGGATCCAGCGAGTGATCTTGGAGACGGGGAGGGGCGAAACTTTGTCAACTTTGCCCCCCCCCCTGATAGTATCATCATCACCTGTTTGTGGAAATAAAATACATTTATAGCAGCGGAAGTATTTAATTTGTTTTCAGTTTTGTACTTACATTTGCGTTGTTCTTTTAAAGTACACATCTGTGAACAATAACATTGCGCTGCGTATAAAAATCCTTACGTGATGAAATACAATGGAAAGGATAAGTAGTGGCAAGTAATGTAAAATTCGGTAATGTTAACTAGGAACAGTTTCTAGATATTGTAAATCAATGGGGAAAAAATATGTTTAACGAATTGAACGCGTTCCTTCATGTATTTTACAAAGTCGAATTCCACCCCTACATTGCGACTACCACGTTGCAATGAACACAGCATTATTACGACGTATGGTACGAGCAGAACCCACCCTCTATTACAACACGATCTACACCACGAGTTACGTCGTTCCTCCGTCCGCGCTCGTGTTGCAGTACGTCTGAAAGTTGCAACTTGACGTAGTTCAATCGGTTCAGTACCTGATTCTGACGGTGACGAAACCCTCGCACAGGAATGCGGTGGGTTGCATATTTAAAGGGGCACTACAACACGGGCATGAGTGTGAGTGAATGACATAAGTTTTTTGGGAGGGGTATATTCCACTCTTGCCGTAAGAGCAAGATATGTTCGTTGTGGGTCTTCGGCAGTAAAGTGTGGCAGCAGCGTGGTGGTCGCAACATCTACACGTTCTACATGTATAAGGGTTGAACTACAAGACGAGTTAAGGAGCTTTTCTCGATTTTTGTTTAAAACTGCGAAAAACTGTTCAATGTTCAACTTCATTTTTCGTGAAAGGAACACCTCATGAAAAGTTTCTTTATCTTATTCTCGCGAGACGGGCAGACGTAGAATCCTTTGCCGTAGAACCAAATCGCTTTAATTTCCCCACCATACCAGCCCCTTTAGTCTCAGTCGTTAGCCACGGAGACCACAGATTACATCTACAACTCCAAGTCATGTAACTTCGCCTAAAATTATGCCTTATGTCTGCCTAACACGAAATGCCAATTTCTACGAACTCAAGTTATATCAAAATAAATATTAATTGTATTCAAAAGCGACTATTAGCTGTAAGGAAATACAATAACACAAGTTAATAATACAACTAACTGACGCAAGGTAATATTCATTCCACTCACTCGATACAGAAAGAACAGATTAGCGCCACTAGACCACGTGAATTGATTTGGTGTCAGAGGTTGGCGATGGATTTAAGTTTTCAGAAATTCGAATGTCCTGCCAACAACGCGAGGTACAACTATCATTATTCTTATGGACGATGGCAAAGCAGAAGCGTTGGCTACGTTGAGTACAAGCTCTGTACCAACATCAAGCCAGTTAGACTGACAGAAAGTAAATAAATAAATTACAGCGACACGCATTTCAGAAGCGAACCGCCGTACTCTTCCGAACGCTGTTCGGCTATTTTCGCGGAGATTTTGTTACTTTGTTTGTATATGAGACGCCAACAATGGTGAAATTCACTCGACCCTACGTCTTGTCGCAGCGCACATTCTAAGAATATACTTACACTAATATGATATATTTAATATTTTTAACAAACATTCAATAAGTTTTATAAATAATGTTAAAATATGCTAAAAATGTGGAAAGCAATATCAAACTGCTATGTTTTTAGTTTCAGGTCAAACCAGTTAGAAATTACGTTGAAAACCTGTGGGAGTTTTGAACCAACGCCACTTAGTCAAAATTTACTCAAACTGCCAGCAAACTGCACTAACTCAAAATCTCGCATGATTACTAAAAATACTCGATTATAATGAAGTCGGGGATGTTCCCGACTACAACACGGTATATTTCTATTGACGTGAATGACTAATCTAGCGTCCTGTAAGAGTAAATAACTTTTTTTATTTCAGTGGTTGATTTTTTGGGGGGAGGGGGGCTTTAGGGCTCGTTAACATCGAGGTCATTAGAGCCCACGTGGTTGAAGATAGTGTATTCTTAAAAGAAAATTGGCGCCTCCATCTTTCAGTGTGCCCCGATACCCGGAG
Organism: Laupala kohalensis; assembly: GCA_002313205.1. Classification (NCBI taxonomy): domain Eukaryota; kingdom Metazoa; phylum Arthropoda; class Insecta; order Orthoptera; family Trigonidiidae; genus Laupala; species Laupala kohalensis. Next base: position 53,292 of record NNCF01127845.1, on the reverse strand, counting down.
CACGTGCCCTCACCTTCCCGATTGTCTGGACTATAGTCGTCTAGCGAGTTTGCTTTGGTTATCAGGCAGAGCAAAACTGTTGATGCATAAAATATTATTATTGATCATCAAAGTTGCACTCTAATGTGATACAAAATTTATTGTAGTTCAAGTGACAGTATATATNTTCAAGTGAGTATATATCTAAACTAAAACATTTTTCTTGTAGGTATAGCAGCCGAGAGGGTCAAGAGCTGCCGCAACCGTGAAAATACGGTGCTTCACGTTACGACTAATTTATAATGAAACCAAACGTGTAAGAGACAAAAAGTTTCAAATAAAACTCAACACTCAACTCATAATCACAACTCTCACTTTCACACTTTCTTTATATTCCAAAAACACAAGTTTTCCAACTATGGTAACTTTTTCATGTCAATAGTTCAGAGCATTTGCGTTCTTCAATGAAAAATGTTTCGTATGAAATCTATACTTAATATTTTTTATGCAAGCTGTTACCATAAGAAATAATATTTTCAACTGTGCAAAATTTTTCGAATTCTGTAAACTGACAAAATCGCTTTTGTAGTAGAACTGACGCGCGCGTGTGCGTGCGTGCCTACTCCTTAAGTCCTTGCGGTAAGTCTTTAATGCGCCACTCCTTCTGGCGGCAAAATACTACTGTATAAAATAAATATTAAGTGGCCTACCTTCTTTCTGTATATGGAAATTTGGTCTTAAATTGAGAGAAAAACATGCTTTTATCAGAGAAAAACGTTTAAAAGAGTATTTGTTTCGCAGACTTTTGTATTTTCTCTACCACAAAACTTTTATAATGTGACAAAGTTGAAATTTGGATTTAGCACTCCTAAAAATATAAAAAATGAACTAAGAAAAAACTATCTTCAATATTTTCCCCCGCAAAACATCCGTTTGACTGGATTAACGGTGGAAGAAAAAGTTTAAACTGAAGATACATAATTTGTTTGAAATTTCCGGGTCTCGAATCAGCATTTCCAAACCAGGAGAGATAACACATTAAGTCTGTTCTACAGAATGAAATGTCGAAATCAAATGTCACAAAAAATTACTGCACATTTTGCAAAAATTATGCCTCTACAGGTTTGTTCCAGCAGCAATTCCAGATAGTTCGGAACGGTTCCTAACTGTCTTGTGCATGCGCAGAAACGAATTCCTATATAGTTGTGCGCTGTTCCAGCTGTGACAATTCTGAACTGTTTGTCCCAGTTCGCTGTTCCAGCAGTCGCCAGCGAAGAATTCCGAACCGTTCGGAACCGTTCTGTGAGTTCTGGAATTATGTAGGGATTTTTAATTCGGACACCCGCGTGGTTCGTAGGCGGTGGGGGAAATAAGCGGAAAGGAAGCGAGTATCACTCGATTGTTTCGCGTCGCCGTGTCAACTTGTCTGACTGTGCTACCTATTTCGTTTGACCTTGACTTTTTTATTTAATTATTGCATTCGGCTTTCGAACCAATTTGAACTTCTTCTGTTACATTTTGACCTTACTTTCTTCCTGTTTATCTTTCCGATCAGTGACTGAAGTCTCATAGTTTATGAACACCTAGTTGTGTTTTTTTACTAATGATGTATAAATTCCTTCTGTATATTTCATTTCTACTCTCATCAGATTCATTTCACGACTCATTTCTTTTGATTAAATTCTATTTATGTTTATTTAATACTTTTCATTGTTCACCGTTATATTTTACCTTCTTCGTCACGTTTTTATTTTTATTTGGTTACTGGTAGACTACAGAAGGAATGGAAAGTAAGTCAATCATCAAGTTTTACTTACCTACCATTCTTTAAGTAGGTAATAATTACTATTCACAGTGTGATAATATACATATTTAATTAAGTATATACAAAAAAGTATTGTTTGTGACAGTATTTTCGTGTTGGGAAAGTAAAAAAACACTATTTTCTAGGTTTATCAAGAGACGTGTCAGCTTTGAAAATTTATATTAGTAAAACTGTTAAGCCTAGGACATATAAACTTTTACACGGTGTTTCTGGGATAGTTATTTGTAAGATGTATTAGCTTTATAATTTTATCTTAGATAAAAAAAGTTGTTCTTGTATTTTTTATAAAACTTTGCAATCGCAAGGTTTGCTAATCGTACAATCTTCCATCGGACCTTAAAATAACCGTAGATAAAAATAAGATAAAAATTAACAATTAGCGTATTTATAATGGTATATTTTGATTTTATCTCTTGATGCAACACGGAAGACTCTGGGTTCGGGTGTCCGGCGGTGATACGCTCTACCGCACATTGATCTTCCGTGTTTTATCAAGAGAGATAAAATCACAATGTACCATTATTAATAAGCTAATTGTTAATTTTTATCTTATTTTTAATACGGTTATTTTTACTTGTATTACTAGATATATCATTTTAGAACTGCTACTTGTTCACATTTTCCCATCAAAACTTGAAAATTTTGTTTGTCATTTTCATCTAAAGAGTTTTTTTTTTGAGGTGCTCTATATCATTAATAAATGTTATAAAATGACATTGTTAACCTATTTTGACCGGACACCTCATTATACAGAGATTGGGTCGGATCCGGCCCACTCCTACCTTCCAACTTCATTTCATTCCACTGAACCGCTTAGGGTTTAACGTCGACTGTTGCACACATCAAAATAGAAAATTATGTTGGTAATTACCCTGTCATGCATTACAATATGAAAACTTTTTATTAAAATACCAAATATTAAAAATAAGTTTTAAAAATTAAGTAATTATTTTTCCACAACAAATATTGATACAGACCATAACATTCTTTCTCAACAACTTTTTTAAATACTCTTTAATTTACATAATTTAAATTTAAAATAATTTTTTTTAAGAAACTTAAAAAAAATCGCCGTTGCCTTTTGATCAACGCACCATGTCGAGAGTACTGCTGCATCGTTTTATTTTTTCTCGGAAGATGGACCTACTGTCAAGTTTATGCGACATCATTAGGACGAACTTTAAACTATGACTCGCGAAAGGTGTTCCTGCAAACGAGAATCCCCTGAGAATCCCGAACGTGGCCGAACGGTTCGGAACCGTACTGAATTTTACGCATGCGCACTAAGAAAATCCCGGGAGGATTCTGAACTATTCAAAATTTGCTGATGGAACAATCCCTGAACAATATTTCACTAACAACTCGCCTGAACGCAATTTAGATCTTGCAATTTGCCTGTAATCCCAATTTCATGGAGGAGAATAAATAGTGTTCTTTGAACCTTCTTAGCACAGACTTTCTTAGGTAGCTTTTATTGCAGATGGACGTTCTTTGTCCATTCGGTAGCTCTGGTTCAGTTTTTGGCGGGTTGACCGGTTCCGCTTGGTTCGTTCCAGAAAGGATCCTCACCATCAAACTTCAATTAGCATCTTCCCTAGTTTCTTTGTTCTCATCTGCACCCCAGGAGCTGCCCGGGAGTTTGCGTGAAGTTGAAATAAGCAAGTTTACTTAGCTGACACTTCTGGATTTTAATTAAGTGTCTTAACCGTCATATCTTAGTTTTCACCTTTCCCCCCAAACAGCACTATTCTGTTGGATTTCTCACTTACTGGATTAATATGGTCGTGGGAAAGAGCGGCAAGATGTTCGTTGTGAAGAGAGGTAAGTGTTTTGTTTTTTCTATTTAACACTTAGTAGGGGAAATGATTTTCATTTTGTATTCCCTGAAATGCAAAACATTTTGTGGTTCACATTTCTGGAATTTCTGCTTGTTACATTACATAATTTGTTTGTAAAAAGAAAGGATGAAAACCAATATTGGACCAATTATAATCTCCATTTTACTGTGTTAGTGAATTTTAAGTATTTAGAGCTTCCTCCGGCTTGAGGTTCTTCTCCATTATAAAATATTGGGGCCAAAATTCACCTTTACGGCGTTGGACCGTAAGGTGGATTTGGTCCTAATTATGATTTGAATATCTCGGCAAGTTTGCACTTTTTTCTCACATTATAATTGGTCTGAATACTTTTTTTTTTTAGGTGGAAGAGAAGAGGAGGTTCATTTTGATAAAATAACATCTCGCATACAGAAGCTTTGTTATGGATTGAACACGGATTATGTTGATCCTGTAAGTATCGATGAACAGTAATAAAATAGTATCATGACAGAATGAAAACTTCAGCATGGTTCCAATTTATATGAGTGTTTATTGATATGATTTTTATTTTCCCTGTAATGTATTTCTAACTGAGACTTTTTATTATTGAGATTTCTTTTGATGTAGAGATGCTGGATTTGTATGTAATTATACAAAATGAAGTCTTTGAATTATACAAAATGTACAATTTATACGAAATTATACAAAATGAACTTTGTCTTAATATGAATAAAATTCCCCCTCAAAAAAACAAAAATCATTTTTTAATGACGCTAAGTGTTGAAAGCACATTATTGCAATAAAGGAGTGTTGTGATTATTTAAATAAAATGATTATATCTGTATTAAATTTATTAATAATGTCACTTTTTCAATATTGAGAAGCATTTGATGAATATTTCTTGTGGTCATTGTATTGTGTAGAATAATAATTTATGAAGTTATTTTGCTTTACATTAAGACAATTGAAGGTGTTTGATGTTTTCTTTTGGATAGTAGTGATGTATTGTCAATGAGACCTAATTAAAGAGTATGCTATGGTAGAAAATATTTCAGTGTAATGTTCGATTACTGATTGCAGTTTTTGACACTTCAATGAAAATGATACTTTTTTACCCCAGCCTATGTTCTTTTTAGAAAGAGATGAAATATTGCTTGTAATTGATTTATTTTTCATTAATGCTAACTTAAATTTATCCACTTGAATGAACTGGTATACTGTCTATTACAATTGGACATAATAGATCAAAAGTTCCAGTCCATAGTCTACCCAAAGTATTGAGAAAATCTCACTTATGCTTTATTGTGTTCATTCCAATTCTTAATTCCATTTTTATTCTTAATATTTTATGTTTTATTTTAAGGAGACTGTGTGTAGTGTACGTTGTTGCATGCACATTAATCAGAATGTCTTAACTGCATAGCAGTTCCCATTATGTAGCATAGAACATACTGATTAGCTTAATTGACAAGATACTGAAATAATAATGACTTTTAAATTGCATTTATACCTGTCTGTTAAGCATTTATAGTTGAAACCAATAATAAACAGGAGTTTGGGAAAAAATTTACTGTAGGCAAACTTGCCATAGTAAATTGCCAATGGTGCCTCTATTGAATATTGCTTCAATTGAAGAAGAGCATATGTGTTGACATAATTTCCATTTGTGACATACTTAAAATTTTTCACTTAATTATGTCAGATGCTTCACATATTTAATGTTTTTGCATTAATTTAATGCATATTGTCAACATCAATTTATATTTAGAAGCCGCTTGAAGTTAAATTCTGAAAATGGCCACCAAATTCAGAGTCACTTATATTCTGTTCTACTGTTTTAGATCACTTTTCAATATTGTTCTGATTTTTTTTATTAGAACACAAATGAGAGAGAGATTTTCATCTGCCATCTTTGGACTAACTTTTTTTGTTGTAATTGGGGCTTTAGGGCTTGCCGATGTCTAGGTCATTAGTGCCCTTTGAACTAACTTGGTTTGTTGTATTCATGCATAGTGTCTATGAATTTTTTAAAATTGGGGCTTTAGGGCTTGCTAACATCATTGTCTATGAATACCATGAATAAGATGGATGCTGTTGAAACAAAAGAGTTTTTTTTACTTGTGTCTGTAAGTAAATTTTTTTTTTTGGTGGGGCTTTAGGGCTCGTCAACATCAAAGGTCATTAGAGCCCATGTAAGTAAAATTACTCAAACAAATACACTGATGTATAAGCTAAACATTTGAGTTCATTACTATGAAGTGATGCTAATTCTCAAAATCATTTGGACGCTCTGTACTATACAAGGTTATAATTTCGTATGGTGATTATTGAACAGTTGTGTGGAAAATTGAACTTTCAGTAATTGTTGAATGTTGTATACATTACTAGTAGAATAATGAAGCACAAAATATAAACTTGTATTAATATTGTTAATGTCACTATGCAGGGAGTACATGTTGGCTTATACATGTTTATAAAGGTGAGACAATATTAATAATAATATACATTAAAAATGATGTAAACCACAACAAATTTTGAATAAATTTCATACATAGCTAGTTAGTCCATGCACATATCTTATTTGTATTGACCCTTAATTAAATTTATGTTTATAGTACATTAACTCACAATAAATTAATTTCAATGAAAGTAATTAGTTCTCACAATATTTAATTTGTTGAATTTGTGTTACTGTAGGAAGGTTTTTGGTGCAAAATTAAAAAACAAAAGTGTGATAAAAATTGTATTCGTTGTATTTGGAGCTGCAAATATGTAACCAATGCTGCATTTGAATTGACTCCTAAATTGTTGTTCAGCCTGTTTATTGTTGAGATTACAATTTGCTTGTTTTTCATAAATTTTATCATTCTTCATTTTGAAATGCTGACAATAAACTATTGTGACATTTTAGCCTGCAATTACCTTAAAAGTCATATCTGGTCTTTATTCTGGAGTTACAACAGTGGAGCTAGACAATCTGGCGGCAGAAACTGCTGCTACAATGACTACAAAGCACCCAGATTATGCTGTTCTAGCTGCCCGTATAGCTGTTTCAAATCTGCATAAGGAGACCAAAAAGTCATTCAGTGGTAAGATATAATGAAAATTGAAATTTGATCATGAGAAGATATTGCATTGAATTTCATTGAGAAACTCTAAATAATAGTGTTGCGGTACAAAGTTCATCATAGTAAAATTGCATTGTTTATACTTCAGAGGTTATGACTCAACTCTACACCTTGGTGAACCCCCATACCAAGAAAGCTTCACCTATGATTTCCGACTTCCACTATGAAGTAATTATGAAAAATGCAAATCGTCTGAACTCTGCCATCATCTATGACCGTGACTTCAGCTACAATTATTTTGGTTTTAAAGTAAGTAGGCAATTCTTTCAAGATGTTTATTGTTGTTTAAGACAAATGACAAAGATGTCTAATGGATGTGAATAGACTTCTTTAAGTTTTTCTCAAGCTTAAGTTGTCCACTTACTTATATCCATTTAGAGAATAGTTTCATCATTCATTATGGTTTCAGTATGCTAATATTTTTTCAGACTTTAGAACGTTCATATTTGTTGAAAGTAAATGGGAAAGTGGTGGAGCGACCTCAGCACATGTTAATGCGTGTTTCTGTTGGTATTCATGGAGAAGATATAGATGGAGCTATTGAGACGTACAATCTTTTGTCAGAACGCTATTTTACTCATGCATCTCCAACATTGTTTGCTGCAGCTACACCGCGGCCACAACTTTCAAGGTACTTACGTGTTTAACTTTTAATGCTTGTCAAAATTTGTATCTCTAATACCAATAAATAGAATTTGCCATTGGAGAGATCAAAGGTGAAGGAAGAAAAAAGAAATTGAAGAAAATATTTGTAGTAGTTGAAGCTTTACTTCACTGTTTCACGTTTCATCACTAGGGATAGAACATTAATGTATTTTGATGTTAAAATTATGCAACTACATTGAATGTGATTGTGCACTAACTATGCAATGCAATTACTCAAATATGCACTATTTCTTGTTGAGCATTTTCTTAAATAATGCACATTGATATGTATATTTGCTGCATTAATAAATTTGTCTCTCACCATTAGTTCCTCCAAGTTCACTACAAGAATCAAAAGATAACTTGTTATCAGGTTTTCAGATTTAAAAAAAATTCTATTGTATTGTAGTATATTCCAAATTTTCATTTCAGTATGAACACCCATTATGCATTTATACAAAAGTAGTCACATAAATGCTGATTAAGTGATTTGCTTGAAACTAAGGAAGCTTAATCTTAAAAAAGTAATACATATTTAGGTTATGCTACATTGTGTGGATGTACATAATCTTGATAAATAATAACAAAAGTACATTATTTTAGCACAAAAGTTCTTGTGCTAGTCTGCTCATTTTTCTCGTAATGGTATATTGCAAAGTGACGTATGAATGAAAAAACATGGAATCTTTTTTGTCCGTAAATACTTCATGAATCTTTTTAATGCCGTTCTAATGAGTGAGAAGCAGAAAGTATCCCTAGGTTACTGATATTCATCCGCTATAGTAATTTATAGACTTTTGTCACAAAATACTTGAAAATTCCTAGATTTAGGTCAGTATGCAAAATTATGATAGTTAAACCCTTTAAGCTACAGTCTTGAATTATGTTTTTCAAGCAATTCTACTTTTATGTAAAGTAATCAATTTTGTGCCTTCTGGCCAAGGTAACAATTTTTAGAAATGCAGCTCTTGCTTAAATGTCCTACTGCTTTCAACACTTATATAATTAATTTTTTATTCTGTGAGAGTTATAATTTTAATTTATTACCAAAGTTTTATTAGTGTTCTGTGTAAAGTAATATCCCTTGTTCTTCTGTACCCCATTTCTTTCAATATCCTCTTTCAGCCCCTTTCATCTTTTTGGGTCTCCACCCTGCCACCTTCCTCTCCTCTAATGCACTGTCAGCCTTCCTAATTTTTGTCCTACTTCTGTCTCTTTCCCTGTGTTTTTATAAGTTAATTTTTTCTTTGTTTCATTGCTTTGATAATTGTTTTCTGTTTTGAGATACACCAATTGTCCATTAACTAAAAATTTTTTCAGTTGTTTTCTCCTTGCCATGCGAGAGGATAGCATTGAGGGCATTTATGATACCCTTAAGCAATGTGCACTTATTTCCAAGTCTGCTGGTGGTATAGGTGTGCATGTGCATTGTATTCGTGCAGCTGGCAGCTATATTGCTGGTACCAATGGCACCTCAAATGGATTAGTTCCAATGCTTCGTGTATTTAACAATACGTCACGGTATGTATTTTTCATCCTTGATTACTTCATAGTCAATTATTGTATTAAAATGTAAGGCTATACCTCAGAGGTATGTTTTTGGTTTAGAGGAATCCCCAACCTGAGAAACTGTAAACTGTCCTCTCTTGTAGTTTGTGGTTTAAGCCGCTACCTCTCCTCTTGACTTTCTAGGCAAGCTAATGGGGTTCCATCAGTGGATACTAACTAGCAAAAAGTAGAACTTGTTGATGTAATTGCATTGCAATGTCTGACAAGCTGTGTTTCAGAAATATTGAAAAATTATTTGATTTTATTCCTTTATCTGTTTTTATATATCTGGTCCACAAAGCTCTCCGTTAATTCTTGCATTGGCTGTAGATCGAAAAATGATTCGAACAAAACATGATTATTTACCTTGTTTAATTAAAATACTCAATAGTATCTGTGGCTATTTCAAATCATGCTAATTATAGAATTTATGGTAATTGTGATTTTTGTGTGCAATATTGTGTAAGAGACAATTGTCTTTGCTGATTCTGTTGGGTTGGTACACAAATGCAGTTGGCCTTGATAAAAGGCAAAATGTATATTAATTTCATCTTGCAATACAGCATTAATTTTTCTCTAGAAATTGTGTTGATTGTAACATACCTTCCAAAGTGCATAAAAAACTAAATGACCCCATCATACTGAAATTTCACTTTGTGCATCTGATGAAAATCATATATTTAAGGGCTCTAATGACGTTGACAAGCTTTAAAACCCCACAAAAAAACTAAAATAATCATAAAGTTTTTGTGAACGTGTTGGCTAATGTGAAAGTAAACCTCCGTCTGAAAATTGACAGTTGTGTTTCTCTGTTATAAATATATTCAATGACACTTTCTCTCTAGTAGAAAGCTTTTTAAATTATTGACTTGGTTGATTCAATTTTTTTTAAATTGAGGTGCTTGTTATTTTGGCTTTCTAGGTATGTTGACCAGGGAGGAAACAAGCGTCCTGGAGCTTTTGCAATTTATCTCGAACCATGGCATGCAGATGTCTTTGCATTCCTTGATCTGAAGAAGAATACAGGTGTAAACCATTTTTGTTTTTTGCTGTAATGACAGTTTAGTGGCACATTGAAAATGTAAATTAATCTGTTTAAATGAGAAACTAATTTAGGTGTAATTTAATGACTAAAATGTATAAATTAATCACAAAAAATAATGAAAAATGTTTAAATGAATTGCATACTTTAACATCAAACTTAAGAATAATTCTTTAAAAAAAGAAAAGAAAGAAGATAAATTTTTATTATTTATCTTCATTCTAACTGTAAATAATATTTTAATTTTATATTAAGATATTTTCATTGATTTCTAATACAAATAATTATGGATCAGGTAAAGAGGAAGTTAGAGCTCGTGATCTCTTCTATGCTTTGTGGGTACCTGACCTCTTCATGCGTCGTGTAGAAAAAGATGATGTGTGGAGTTTGATGTGCCCCAAAGAGTGCCCCGGTCTTTTTGATTGCTGGGGAGAAGAGTTTGAGAAGCTTTATGAGCGATATGAAACTGAAGGAAAGTTTGTGAGGCAGGTAATGAAATACATGTTCTATCAATAAAATTTTCTTATAGAATTATTTGGATGTGTGTACAGTTTCTGTTTAAAAGTGTTAAAAGCTCTGAAACTTTTGTGTCTAAGGTTAAAGCACAACAATTGTGGTATGCTGTTATTGAAGCACAAGTGGAAACTGGAACTCCTTATATGTTATATAAGGATGCTTGCAACAGAAAGTCCAATCAGCAAAATTTGGGCACAATTAAGTCAAGTAACTTGTGTACTGAGATCATAGAATACACCGATCCTGATGAGGTTGCAGTCTGTAACCTTGCTTCAATAGCTGTAAATATGTTCGTTTTACCTGACAAGACATTTGACTTCAAAAATCTGAAGGAAGTGAGCAAGATAGTTACAAGAAACTTAAATAAAGTTATTGATGCCAACTTCTACCCTGTTCCTGAAGCTAAGCGATCAAACATGCGACATCGTCCTATTGGAATTGGCATACAGGTATTCTTAGAAGTATTTGTTTATTCTAGATTTCCCCCGAGAGATACAAATTTAGATTTAATTCACTTATTACTTGTCAATTTTTTACATCCTACTCTGCTCTACAGGGTTTGGCAGATGCTTTTATTCTAATGCGTTTTCCATTTGAAAGTGAAGCTGCTCAAAAATTGAATATACAGATCTTTGAGACACTCTATTATGGTGCCCTTGAAGCAAGCTGTGAACTTGCAGAGAAATTTGGCCCCTATGAGACATACGCTGGCTCTCCGGTTAGTAAAGGTATGTTCCGTTTCGTTGTGTGACATGATTCAATAGGTCCAGTTAATAATGCTAGGAATTTCTGTCTAAATGTAGAATTGTGAATTGTACAGAGGAGAGTTCTAACAGTTGACATATGTATTAGAAAGTAAAGAAACCATAACATTGCGAGATAATTTTGTTGTTGAAATGTGTTTAACCTTATGGATGTAACATTGTGAATAAATTCCTACATAAGAGTGGATGGAATGGAATGTTTTGTTTGTATTGTCCTTCAGGCATCCTACAATATGATATGTGGGATGTAACTCCAACCTCACTTTGGGACTGGGATGCTCTGAAAAAGAAAATAAGTGCTCATGGAGTGCGTAACTCACTTCTCTTAGCTCCCATGCCTACAGCTTCCACTGCTCAGATTTTGGGCAATAATGAATCCTTTGAGCCTTATACGAGCAACATTTACACAAGGAGAGTGTTATCGGGGGAATTTCAAGTAAGAATTAATCCTGTGATATTATGATTGTGTTACTGACATAAGCTGGGTAAAGAGAACTTTAACGAAGAATGAGATAAATTTTTGTCTAACTTCTGACAAAAAATCTTTGGGACTGGTTTTATTTAGTTTAATTTTAATGATTTGTGTATTAGGTTGTAAATCACCATCTTCTAAGAGACCTCACTGAAGCTGGATTATGGAATGATGAAATAAAGAATGTTATCATAGCAAATGGTGGTTCCATTCAGTCAGTAGAAAGCATTCCCCAGGAATTGAAAGATCTTTACAAGACTGTATGGGAGATTCCTCAAAAGATCATCATCAACATGGCTGCAGCTCGTGGGGCTTTTATTGATCAGAGTCAATCTCTGAATGTACATATAGCAGAACCCAATTATGGAAAACTTACATCAATGCATTTTTATGCATGGAAACAGGTTAGAGATATATCGAATGAAATTTCTTTTTTAATGTGATGTAACTTTCTTTTTTCCATTATTTCTTTGCTTTGAAATTAAATATTGTCATGGTTATGGATGATGCCAGGAAAGATAATCAATAAAATGAAAGTTTGCAAATCTATAATGTTGGACATCAAATGACTGAAACCAAAACATTGAAATGTTTCCAATGTTATTATATACTCTGAGATAGTATTAGAAAATAATAGTCTAATGAAAGCAATCAAAGGACCATTCCTTCTTTCAGTTACAGTATTCGGGGAAAGTAGGAAAAAGTTGTATAGAAGGTGGAAAATTCGTGATGCATGTCTTAATGTATATTTACATTATGTATTAAATTTTCTGTAAATGTATATTTAAAAGCTACTGAATATTTTAATGTGCTGTAAATTTTAATGAAGTGCTTCAAAAAAACTTTTTGGTTATTTCACAAGATTCCTTTTTTTTTAGGGCCTCAAAACCGGCATGTACTATCTGCGGACAAAACCTGCAGCTCAAGCCATCCAATTCACTGTCGATAAGACAAAACTGAGTAAGAAAGTGACTCAACCCTTGAAAACTGAAAATGGCTGCACTAACGGAACTGAAAACAGAGGGGAGAGATCTCAAAACATGGAAGCTATGGTGTGTTCATTAAAGAACAGAGATGATTGTGTTATGTGTGGATCATGAAACTATAGGTTGTGCTTGTTCTTTGCTTTTTATGCTATTATAATGAATGAATACTTTGTTTTTATGTGAAATATTTCTGTAATTTTTGTATATTGTGATATTACTCAACAACTGAATCTATTAAAATATAGGAGAAAAAGATACGAATAAAATAATGCTTTCTATATTTTGTTGGTTTTTGTTTCAAATTGGATCAAGTATTACATTTAATGGTGCTGCACATGGTTTGAGGGGTAGTAGGGTATTGATTATTGACTCTTTTGAATTCTGGTTGTTATTTAAATTTCTTTGAATTTTTGATGAAAGGTAGAACATGATAGAGTGTATGGTGGAAGCTGGCCTTAGTTTATAATTGCTCAACTTCATTGTTAATATAACCTATTTAATATTTTGCACATTATTATTTGCCTAAGTTTTTTGTGGAAGACTTATACAATTCATAACTTTTTATAGAAGCTAGATTTTTTTAAATTCGATGATATAAATATTTGAGTTAAATAGTTTTCATGTATGATTGATCGAATGTTTATCTTTTTTTTCAGAAGTAATCTTTCAGAGACCTTGCTCCTATTATCAGCCAATTATGACTAAATCTCCACTAGAGTTTTGTATAGCTCCATTATAGTGATACTGACAAGTACCATCAGGGAGGTGATGAATTGATGTAATTTATTAATTTATGAAGATCGTGTGGAATTGAATTTATCAGGTTTTTAAAGTTTCATATAATGAAAATGTTGTATTAGTTCAATAACAGTTTATTAATGAAAAATTAGTGTTGTACCATAGTGATCGGTTAGTGTAACCTACTCTGAAAACTTCTAATAGGCTCTTAATCATAAATTTTTTGTTCACTCAGAAGGGCTGCTTATTTTAAATGTAATTTTCATACCATTTTTTATTGGTCCAGTTGTAGGCATTATTTGACACATGATTTGAATTTTGCTACAATGTGTTGGACATAAAGGGACATTTGTGTGTAATGGAAGGATTTAAGGTCAGTCTTATTATTGTCAGGAGTTGAAGTCCTGTGGCAGTGAGGGATCTCGCAATCACCATGTCAGTTTTGACACTACCATACTAACAAAACTTGTTGCTCATGTCTTCTCTAATAAACTATGGAGGACTACACAGCTAATGCACATCGGCCAACTGATAGGAGCCCAGCGGTGGTGCAGGTGGTAGTGTTGTTGCTCATCACTAAGTCATCCCGGGTTCAGTTCTGATGGGGCCAGAAAATTTGTAGCTTTTCACATTAATGTCTCAGTTCATATAACTGTGACTACTGAAAAACAGACCTTCCTTCCTCTATCCAGCTTCTAGTATCAATAACTCAAACTATTACTAACTACTTCTACTAACCCCTCCACATGGGCCAAGTTGTTGGTAGACCCAGCTAAGCGACCCACCTACTAACAATGACCTACCACCCAACTCCTATCGCTCCATGTAGATATGCTTCAATAGCATGCTACATTTCCCATTTACAAATACAAGTGATAGATTAGCTTACTGCAATGAAGGGAGAGCTTTTCCATCGCTGGCTGCATTCCTTGCAAGAGTTTCCAAGTCATCTTCCAACAATATTGCACTCGCATGATAATTCAAACTGCAGTAGGGGGACACCAAAATCACACTTGATATCATAATTTTCCCTCCCTCCCATGCCCAAGGTTCATCTACTTGGACACTTCATTTGTTTTTATCATTTAATTTTCACTATTCCTCTCAAGGAATGCCACCTTTCACACATTACCTCTGGTGAACCCAAATTATTCATTAATTTAAAATATGACCAGAAATCATTACAAGACAAAAGAAAACTATAAATGAGCTATTAAACTTATATAGTGCACAAAATAATTTATTATCATTGGTCTTTGAAGACAGTTGCAGAGATGTAAAAAGTAAAAAAAATTAATAAAAAAGTAGCAACATTAATAACAGTTTAAGTTAAGACTTAACCTTTAATAGACAGACTACTATATTTACCCCCCCGACACACACACAATATTTCAGCCAGGATTTTAGCTTTCATCAGGTGTTTACATAAAATAGGTTGTATTCTAGTAAAATGTAATGAATGCAACTACAAAAAAAAAAATCAGAAACCATGTGCAAAATTAATGTATTATTGATAGATCCCAACTCTCTGTATTCCCATGTAGAAAAAATAGACTTATCATAATTGTGATTCAAATAATAGAAATTGATATTTAAAACCAACCTAATTGTTGATTGAAGGAAGGTATTGTACAAGTAGTAGAATATAAATTATTATATGTAGATAGTTTTTAAAAAAAGAAAAAGAAATAAGTAAGGTGTGGGGCCAAACTAATTTTTCAAAAGAAGAAGCACTGTAATGGGCAGACAGTGTCATTCAAGTTTGCAAGTAATTTAAAATCAGTTACCAATTATTTCAGTTTTGAAATAATTCTAAATTTTAATTAAGTATTGTACCCACAATGTTGTTTCTTTTATTGTAAAATTAGATGGGTGCCACACTTCACTTACATTTTTTATTAAAATGCATTTTGGGAGCTTTTGGTCATGCTCTCAACTCCTGCCAATGTTGTAATTAAACCTGGAGGAACAAATATTTTGTGTGTGCAATGCAATTGCTGTTCATTAGTCGAAGTCTATTACGTGTTGACTGAATATGTTTTGTGTTTGTTCGTTCTATTTGAGTATTTTATGTTCAATGTAGTAAAATCTTAACTTTATTCGGATTGGAGAAGAATTTCAGATGCGAGTCTCCAACTAATTCTTCACATGATCAAAAAGTAGTATTTGTTTATTTATTTTCTTTTTTTCTGGTCAAAACATTTTGAAAGATTTGATGAGGACTTATCACATGGACCTATCGGGATTCATCATCATGTCATCACACAGGATTGAAAATCTTTCAATAAATTATTATGTGTAAATATCACAGTTGATGTATGTTGAACAATTCTACTTTATCAAAACAGGTTGTTGGATTGACGTTATATGCCAAACGGGAAGTAAAATTATTATTTTTTACATGATTAAAATATGATAATTAGTAAAGTAAATTCCCTACACAAAATTATCAGAAATATTTATTTTTAAAAAGTCAGTGCACCATTGATGGCACACCTGCTATAGAATTTCTGTTAGCAGGGTTTTTGAAACATTCTTTTTTATTTAACACCTGGACATTTAGATAATAATAATGTTTATTTGCTCATTGACTTTTTTGATTGCAAGGTGCCAAGCTGTTGTCACAGAAATTAATATATGCAAATCACAAAAAACATCACAATTTGAACAGTATAGATAGGGATTAGGCAATTCCTATGTTAAAATACCAATTCAAATGGAAGAAAAAAACAGTTTTATGTATAACTTATAGACTTGCAAACTAATTACAAATATACATATTCATGTAGCAATTATAAATAAAATTTACACAAATTCTTATAAAGCATACACACAACAAAATATTTGCTTATACATATTCATATAACACTTTTAAATAGAATTTACAACAATTACAAGTATGCATATGACACATTATTATATAATATTTTCACAAACAAATTGATCATTATTTGCAAGTCCTCGTAGATGATGCCCCAGGATTCATAAAGCGTTTATAGTAGTTCCTTCAATTAAAAAGGAAGCTTGGTAATGAGAGAATTTTTAAGTGTTTTTATTTTTACATTTTGGTTTGCTTCTTTGATTTGTTCTGGAAGTTAATTAAGACTGCTCTCTCAAATGGGTCAAATGTAGTTTAGTTTTACACTCTCTGTGATCAGTTGTTTCCTAGTGGAATAACCTTGTTTTGTGTAAAACCTGTGATAATTCATTGAAATTGAATACTATTTTGTGTATAATTGGAATGAAGGATCTCAAATTTCATGGAGAACGGCTGTCGTTGAAGAGATAATATTGCTATTCGGTTTGCAATGTGAGCTTGTAGTAAAGATAACGGACGCTATCATTTGAGCTCGAAATTTGTCATACTTCGTACATGGGTGCACGAATACGTGGGCTGGTACAGCAAGAGAACCGGACCACCGGACAATGGTGGGTTCTGCACCCAAGTGACACGCAACCTGCACAGAGCTCGCATTCTGATTCGTGGAAGAATTTATGAGAGATGTATCTGTTGTAGATACGTTCGAGGTGTATATTGCGCGTGTGTTAATATTATGCAGATAGCTACTTGAATGCAGGGAAGGATGACTCATCAAACATCTGATTTTTGGAATAGTCAGTTTCCCGTAAGTTGATCTACATTATGTTATTCCTTGACAGCGGTCTTGCGGGCGCTTCGCCATGAATTCTCGCTCAACGGGGAAAGTGACGGAACACACAAGTATGCCAGAAAATGGAAACTACAGTAATTCATTTTCTTAATTACAGGTTTTCTCAAGAAAACTGTACTACTATATTGTTCATTGAATGTACCAGATTCACTCGTCAATATTAGCTCCCAAGATTTGAAACCTTTGATTTGGAGCTTTTTTGATACATTTTCATCCACAAGCAATAGATTAGTGTTATAAAATGTTAAACCTATGTTTGTCAACTTTCAAAAATCAACTCTAATGTCAGTCATTAATAATATTAACCATATTTGAAAGTGGAATTAAATTATCTAAATAATAGACAGTTTAGTTATGGACGATGATATTGTAATTCAGAATATTTGACTTATTCTGATCGTGTGGTAATTTTTGCGCTTGACATTATGTAGGACTTAAAAAAATACGAAGTATAATTCAGGTATTCATCGCAATACCTCTCATTTATCTCCAGTCGTAAAGTTATTCATGTGTAACTGATAGCAAATCGTAATATTAGCGAATGGAAAAAACTTATTTTACGCTCACGGTGCATTTCCCCCAGGTTGACGTGCGGTGGCCACGTGCTCCGTGAAGTTCCTAGGCTCATCGGCGCACGATGTGGCCCGTACTGAAGCCCAGGCATCGGCTGTTGTTGCTGGCGGCGCTGGTGGTGGCTGTAATCTACTGGAGATTCTTCGCAGGTGCGACTCTGGCCGACGGCTACTATCGCAAAGCAAACCTTGAGTAGTCTTCAGCGAACACTTAATGTTCAAATTGGAGAAAATGTAGAGGTTGGGAAATTTCTTAAAGCTTGTCTTTCCTTATTTCAATGTTGTACTTTATGCGATTAATAAGAAAATGTTATTTTATGTTATTTAAAAGAACCTCGTAGATTTTTTAGTTTCGTATTTAATTCTGATATACTATAACACTATAAACATGACCTATTACATACTTGTCCAACATGTTTTAATTTATTTTTCTTGCAATAAATATTTCGAGATTTCATTTACATAACGCTACACTTCCGGTTTCTTAAAATTCAAAATATTGAAAATATAAATAGAAACATTAGCCCCTCCGTGGCTACTGTGTTAGCGTGACTGCTCGTCACTAAGTCATATCGGGTTCAATTCCCACGTACGTTATGTAAATGAAGCCTGTATGAAATAAATTTTTATTTCCAATGCATTCAAAGTAAACTCTCAAGTTAAGTTTCGAAGCATCAATTTGTTTGAATTGTTGGGAAACAAAATTCTTAACATACATGGATAATAAGATTTTTTTTTTCGTCTAGGATATTCCATACAGTCTGCAGTATGAACTATAAGTAGGTAGACCGCTTTATAACTGGACAAAATTTATAGCTTTTCATTTCCATGTCTCAGTTTAAATAGCTGTGATGTATGAAAAGTTCACCCTCTGCTGCTAACCACCCTCTGCGACTAACAGCCGCAGTTGTAATACTCCGATATAGCAATCTGGATTCTATCTAGACGCTGTACGTCCGATCTTGGTAAAATTCACGATGTGACTAGTGAGTATACTCACACAAAAACTGAACCTTACTGACTCGTCATTCGTAGTCCTAGCTGGCCGAAACGAGATACATACAAATAGAAACATTTTTATTAATCAGTAAATTCTGCGTAAATATTGCTTAATACCATCTCCGTACGTCGTACTGTTTTCGAGATACAGCGAAAATTTATTACGCAAAAAACGATTTTGTTTACGAGGGGGCATTGCGTTCTTACCATCTCCCGTCGCATCATCTTATGTTTCTGTCTCCCGATATGAAACTTAAATGGATGTTTCACTTCTTTGCATTTCTAAGGTACAACAGGTTATTTGTTTTTTATTAGTAATTTAATGAGTTAAGTGGTAGTTGTATTTTCTTAATTTTATTTGTTTTCTTAAGGAGACGTATTTATTTCGAACCCACTCCTTTCATTTACCGAATCAAATTCCAATAAAAGTAATGTTACTTGTGAAGTCTCGAGTGCATACGTGTTTTTTATTTAAGGCTTCTGAGGAGGAGGGATAGTTCCGTTCCGTGACGTTATCAGCTGACAAATATCAGCACATTCTGTAGGATTGTGCTCGTACTTCGTGTTTTATTTGAGAAGGGTTTCTAGAGCTTTGCGACGTATACACAGCCGCACACAACGATGGTTCCCCAGTAAGTGCTGGATAGCCCTTGTCTCGCATTCCGTGTTTGTGGTAAGCTGATTTCTCCGTGGCGAAAGCTGTTGCCAATATCCTTCGCAGATATGAATGGTAAATTCTGTAATTTTATTGCAACCATAAATAGTGACTCATTTCAGAATGCTTTGTAGGGCATGAAATAATAGTGACGATAGTGACGCTGTATGTTGTTGATTAGGAGGTTATGTTTCGAGGCGTACTCGTTGTTGCAAATTTCATACCCAGCTTTTGAGCCAGTGTATGAGAAATTCAGCGTTCATCATTATTCCTGTGTCAGTAGAAAAGTGGCAAGTAAACAAACGCTAAGATCTGTATATAGTGTATAAGAGTATACACTAGTGAGTACGCGGAGTGGGGGAGGATTGTCAATTTCAGTATTTCTTTTTATGCCGTTGTCCTGATTTTTGTATTTATTTATCTTTGCATATAAAAGCGAAGTACCATTCACTGACTGATCACGAAACCTCATGAATATAAAACCTTCTTCTTATCAGGCACTACAACCCTTTGTGGGCTTTGGCCTTCGCGGAGGGTAGAGATCGCACGATTTCTTGACCCCGGCACTAGGAGGAGGAGATATGGTCAGCATCTCGCTCCGACCGGTTCGACCCCAGAATAGATCCTGGTACTCATTTTATAGCAGACTTAGTAGGCCTGGGAGCCAGTCTGGATGTTGAGGCGTGATGAAAATCTCCACCTCACCGGGGATCGATTCCCGGCCATCCAGCCAGCAACTCAGTGCTCTATTCACTGAGCCATGCTGACTCCGAACTATAAAACCTACCAACTAGAAATGTGGCGGGTTGGTTCCTTAGGTGTTGAATAGAAATGTGGCAGGTTGGTCTACAATGTAATTAATTGATTTTAATAAAAGTTAAATCCGTCTTGTACTTTATCACGCCGGTGCTGTAGTACTTTTAAAATAACTTATAACCATTTCAAAAACAACTTGCTTGCATGATTGTGTCTTATGATTCATATTAATTGAGTTTTATGTGTACTCACTTTGACAATATTGTGTACATTAATTCTGTAGCCTCATCCTGGCCCGGAGTTTTCTCCCATTTTCCTTCGGGAAGGGGCGGATTTTTTATACGGGTTCTCCAAACTTTTGTCTAGGGGCGCGTCTATTAAAACAATAAATTGTGAATTTAGTGTTATTTCAATTCTTATGATTTATAAACACTATATTCTGAATAATCCATAGTTCGATAATAATTCGTACACTTGAAATAATTTTTTTGTGTGAAATTACAACTTGATGTTCTATTAGTATTATAACGCGTAGCTAACTCTCTTATCTAGGAATTTTTTGCTGAAATTTTTCAATCCACCTCTGCCTTAGGGCGCTTGATCGGAATTTATGGGATGACCCCTTGCTTGCTTCCGGAGAGTAAATTAGTTTATTGTCCTCCACGTGGTCTTACGCAGGCAGTTTGTACTGCTTTTTTTATAATAAATTTATTATTATAGGGTGTAGGCATCCACTAGCAAAAATTCACCCCTGGGTGTGAAATGGGGGTTGGAAGGTTATATGAGTGTATCCCACCTGGAGCAATTTCAACCATAATTGATATACTGAGACAGGCTATCTGACAACAAACAACTGTGGGGATAAAACATTCTCTACATCTCTAAGAAGAGAGTGGAAAGGGGGTGACGTAAATATAATGAAAAACTCCGATATTACATTTGAAATATAGTTTTCGATGCTGTTGAGATGGGTAAGGGCGCCCTCGATTCTTCGTAAGTTCACAATCTGTTCACATTGGAGAGGGGTGGGAACGGGTGATAGATAAAAGTAATAAAAACGACCGATGTTAAATAAATCGTACATCTTTTTTGTGGTCGCAGAAAAGCAGAGTCTTACTCTTCATGCAGCTTAAGTTCAAGATCACCCCCTACAGGGAATTTACTCGTTTTGGGGAAGGGATGAAATATAAACGAACAGAAATGACTTAGTGTTGCGATCATAGTTTTCGGGGTTGCTGAAATTAGTAGTGACGTTCCCGAAGATCCCGAAATTCTCAATGAACCTGTATATACCCTTAGGAAATGGGATGCCATGTACATTAGGGTGGGCGCTCTCTTTTTATTTGTAGTATCTGTAAATGGTGTAGTGTGATATTGAAGCTTATCTACATGGGACGATAGGATGTAGGAGGTGGGTGCTAGGGCTATTGTTAGTATGTGGGCCACTTAGTTGGGTTTACTAACAACTTGGCCCACGTGGAGGTGTTAGTAGCAGTAGCTAGAAATAGTAAGAGTTAGTGATACTAGGAGTAGGAGGAGGAGGGTTCGCTTTTCAGTGGTCACAACTATATGAATTTGGACATAAATGCGAAAAGCTACAAACTTTTTCTGGACCCCGTCGGAAATTGAACCCCGAGTGACATGATGACGAGCAAGCACGCTAGTCCCTTAGCCACCGCAGGGGTTTGGGTCACTCTTGTATGATTGTTCTATCAATTTGTAATAGAGAGACGTGTCATGTGTTCATATGAATTACAATAACAAGTTTCATAGCATTCGAAGACTATCTTTTGCCTCCGGATGGACCTTGAGTTTTTAAATAAATAAAATCAACTTTTTCCTGTTTGTCGTAACTAAGTGTAGGAGATAATAAAACTCTGTATCAAGCCACACACATTTAATTATAAAGGAATTTTACAAAAACAAAGCATTTTTATTAAATTTAAATTTTTTAATCTACATGAAAATTCGTTTTCCTTTCAAATTTTGGCATGGCTGCGAGACTGAATCTGCCCTAAATATCTGCAATGAAGACTTCATGTGATGATTTTGTGTCTAAGCTTCAGTCACTGTTTTTACTCTCTAAGTGTGACGAGATAAACGCAAGACAGTTATGGTTTTCTTCTCTTAGAGCGATGAAATTCAAGGTCTTCGTTAGAAACTTCTTCCAAGATTGGAGTTCAGTAATTTCAGTTTGCCAGTTAATAAGGTCATAATCAACTTTTGCGCTCATGTTTATGTCTGGAACCTCAAAAATCCTTAACTTCTTTGATTTTTCATTACGTGCTTTTAGGACACGACGCAGATATAACGTATTCTTTGATATGTTTTTCAGAGTTCGACAGCATTCTTGGCAGGAGGCTTTCTGGATACACAAAGTAACCATTGCGTATACCATTGCTAGTAACCATTGCAAAGTAACGGGATTAATAATTGCCTTCAATCCTGGTGATAAATAACGAGATCTAGAAATTGTTTACCATAAATGTCTTTCTACGTATTTACAAGTGGGGTGGATTTTAATGTGAAACCATTTTGGAGCGTATACTTGGACAACGTAAGTTGCTAAGTAACGAGTTTATCAGAAGGAACTGATGTTGCAACGTAAATGCGGAGAACTCTGTTAACTCGTGTAAGCCACCGAGCATGAGACATTTTTCCAGGTGATTTTTGGCTAAGTCTTCTGGGCAATTACCAGACATTTCGGCTGACACTGTTCTGTACAAATATAGTTGGTGTAAACTGAGATCTTTCATTTGTGGCCTGGAATACTTCGAAGTTTAACAACAGTCTCTTGTAACAGTCTTCCAAAGCTTTTCCGATAGTTTCCGTAAATGTTCGTGGGCCAGAAAGTATACCATCACTATGAGAAAACAGAAGACGAAACGGCAATTCGTTCATGTGGAGTGAGCAAATGATCCACTGTTAAGGTCTATTTAGTGTCTTTTTCATAAACTGTTATACCACATCCGATAGCCATCAACGATACAATGATATGTCTTCTGTTATAAAATGACTTATAATTCTCCTTTCTATAAATTTCACTTTTTCAGCCGATGGAGTCAAATAGAAGAAGTGTTCTTTAATGACTAATGACTTCCTGGTTCTTTAATGACTAAAATATGTTACTGTTATTTCTTTGTAGTTTTTTCCGCCTTTATTCGTAATAACCAATGTTTCGTCCTTTCGACCATCGAAGTGCAATGCTGGTACTTGGGAAACAATCATTCTTTATAATATTTTCACGAACCTTCTTTATTTCTCTTCTGTCTCAATAATTGGGCATTGACATTGCCCATTTAAGGTTTCCATTAATTTTTATAGCCACGTCAGTGTTTCCTATTATCATTTCTCTAGCGGTTCTTTGATCCGTAAGAACCAGCTAACTTTTTATCTTATCTAGGAATTTTTGCTGAATTTTTTGAATCCGCCTCTGCCTTAGGGCCCTTGATCGGAATTGATGGGATGGTCCCTTGCTTGCTTCCGGAGAGTAAATTAGTTTTTTTTTCCTCCACGTGGTCATACGCAGTTTGTACTGTTTTTTGACAATAAATTTATTATTATAAATTTATTATAAGAAAACATTGCTCATTTGGTGGCTCTTGCCTTTTCTTGGAGCAGGAACAATTAGTAAAATACAAATATTTACGGGAAGAAATATAAAATAAAACTTTTCTAGAAGCAAAGGAAATCTTCTGTTTTTTCGGTACTTTAGGATGAATTTTAATAAGTTTGTAAATAATTTGTCATAGGCTTTAAGCATTTGTTGCACTCCTAAATGTGAAATAGATGGTAACGTTGTCATGTTTTTTCGATTTTTGCCGTAATAATGTCAGGTACTTCTTGAAAAGTTCGTTCCTTTTTTGTATTTTTAGTACTTTTTAATAAATGTCTCGTCCACTCGTAACACTTCATTTCATTTTCATAAGTTGGTAATATATTTTCCTTAAAGCCACTCGTATTACCAAATATAGGACATTTTGAAGTACTTCGGACACGATCCATCGCAAAAGTCACTTTAACACAAGTATTGTTCTAGTTTTTTTTCTAGTTAGACAGGGTATAAAAATACGCTGCAGTTATGTTGGATCAGAATTCGTAAGATATTTGTTCGTAAGGCGACGTGTGAGTTCTTAAGAAGTACGAACTAATCAAACGCACTGTTGTTATGAACGTCTCCTTAACCGTTTGCTACAAATTCGTAAGACCAAAATTCCAATATATCCGCTGCCCATAGCAGTCGCGTTTCGGTATAATTTCAATAATTATTTACACTTACAAGTGGTTTGTTAAATATTTCGATATTATTTGTAATTGTAGATATGATGTTGATGTAAACATAATCGAAAAAACAAACTTAACCTGTGTTTAACTATACATTTCAACTTTTACTTGAATAATCAATCGAATCGTAAAATATAAGAATTAAATAGTTACTAACTACGAATATATAAGAAAACAAAGTATACTAGAGATATTACACAGAAAAAAGTTGCTGGTTAACTAAAAAGATAGAACTATATTTCACTAATTGCCTCAGGACGCCACAAACCTCTGAACGACGCAAGCCCCTCCGGTGGCAAAAGGGGTTAGCGTGCTCGCTCATCTCCACGTCACTCTGGGTTCAAATAAAAAAATTTGCAACTTTTCATACTAATGTCCTAATTTACACACATGTCCCAATTCATCTAGTTGTGACTACTGAAAAGCGAACCCTCCATTCTATGCACCTACTGCTCCCAGTAACAGTAACTCTTTTTACTAACTACTCTTGCTAACACCACCTGGGCCAAGTTGTTGGTGAACCCAGCTAACCGACCCACCTAGCATAGTCTAGTTGCCCTCTGAAAAATTACCAAATTTGGGAGAACTGCCAACCTACTAAATTTGATTCCCCCTATGTCGTATACTACTCGATACTGCTGGTGATATTTTCATCTTATGCGTTGTATTCACTACCACCAAACTTGACAAAATAACTCTAGGAGAGCCTGTCCTTAAAATACTCTTTTTTATCCTTTGTAGTGTAACACAAAATTAACATTCCTCTTTATAAAGTACATTGCGTAAATTATTCAAGAAGTCGTAATTTATTAATCTACTTTCAACGAAATTCATTTTACGGTAGTCTCTTTGTTGTTTCCATGGCGTTGGTACACCGGTAAGGTATGTGTGAGTACTACCAAACGATGATTTTAATATCAAACGACAAACACATGCAGTCCAAGTCTTAAAGAGTGTGGGTTTTTTGTTCTTAAATATTGGTGGTGGCTGCCCTGAAACACCACTCGGGTCCGACATCTTTTTTTAGTACCCAAACTCTCAATAACTTGAGTATAACAATAGCCCTAACACCCACCTCCCACCTCATATCTCTCCATGTAGGTAAGCTTCAACAGCACGCTACATTTCCCAAGTGCAGTCTCTTGATTGCAAGACCACTTAAGTGGTTCTTGATAATACGTAAACACATATTGCTCATGTGAACCCTTATGCTATAAGTGACGACTTAGGATTCCGCCATAAGTATACTAATACCTGTTTTGAATTTACTCTGATAAATTATAAGTTTTAAAACTTTGAAGCTAATCCACAGGTAGTTACACTAAGCCGATTGCTATAATATTTTACATACGTCACATCAGCCTCAAATGACAACAAAATAGCGCTATTAGAATACATAAAAATAGATTTTTTGACCCACCCTAATGTACATACCAGCGACGATTCCGCAGTTTTCGACA
Organism: Laupala kohalensis; assembly: GCA_002313205.1. Taxonomy (NCBI): domain Eukaryota; kingdom Metazoa; phylum Arthropoda; class Insecta; order Orthoptera; family Trigonidiidae; genus Laupala; species Laupala kohalensis. The sequence goes on along the minus strand of NNCF01127845.1, from coordinate 27,435 downwards.
TCGCTTAGTTGATAGTGACATCCTGATATCGTGTCAGTCTAAGTTCAGCCATCATGAATAAAAACGGTTGATTAAATTTATATCTAGTACTGGCAAAGTGTCGACCATAATTGATCAAACGGGTATTTGGTTGGAAGACAACAGCTAGGGAATATACAATAATGGCATATTTTTTACAAGCTTTTATTTAACTTCACTTTTTAGTTCGTATGTTTGGGCTAAACTTTTGAACTGAATTTTAAACGAGTTTCCCTGAACCGATTGAACTGAAATTTGGCACACACACTAATCCTATCGTGATGTCTATTTCAAATGAAAACTTCTAAAAAGGTTATTTTTAAATAACGATTTTATTCCTAGATAACTCGTGACGAATTATTTTCGGGAAGCTTCTCCTGAAATACAATCCGTCTCTCTCTTACAAGAAAGTNGTATAAGAGACAGACCTATGCTTTTCCTTTTAACTTCTTATCATTACGATCGTTTCTCAAATCGGATGATAATGATATCATCAAATAATGATATCGGAAGATGCATCTCACGGATGCTATATCATTTATTTATATTAATACAAGTTTGTGTTTGAAATGTATTTTGAGTATTACAAATGAACAAGTAAGTTTAATTATTATGACAAATAAATCGTTTCTGGTATGAACATTAGAGTGGGTCAAAAAATCTATTTTTATGTATTCTAATAGCGCTATTTTGTTGTCATTTGAGGCTGATGTGACGTATGTAAAATATTATAGCAATCGGTTTAGTGTAACTGCCTGCGGATTAGCTTCAAAGTTTTAAAACTTATAATTTATTAGAGTATATTCAAAACAGGTATTAGTATACTTATGGCGGAATCCTAAGTCGCCACTTATAGCATAAGGGTTCACATGAGTAATACGTGTTTACGTATTATCAAGAACCACTTAAGTGGTCTTGCAATCTAGAGACTGCACTTACGAGTATAAGAAGTAACCACTTAAGTGCATCCCAGGAATAAGTAAACACTCATAGCTGGACATCATTTGGCAACGTGACGAAAAGTGGGATGTCAATGGTTTGTAGTATGTTCTTTTTCGTGACCTGTATCCTCCTTGCCTCGGTCGCCGTGCAACTATCTCTGTTTATATTGAATTCCTATTGCTTTACTTGCGTTGTATTTGTAAATGGGAAATGTAGCGTGCTGTTGAAGCTTATCTACATGGAGATTAATGATACATGAAGCTTATCTACATATTATTTTTTATTGGTAATTATAGTGCTCGGAATAGTCTCAGGTGATGAGATGTAGCGTTAAATACTTCCTATTACTGGGAATGTTGTATCGTGAATGTTGAGGGGACATTAGGCCAAGACTGAATTTTCATTTCAATACACTTCTCAAAATTGTAGTATTTGAATAGGCAAAAATTTCCACCCCTTAAATTGGCCATGAACTTCAACTCAATGTGAATTTAAAATCGTAGCTTAAACTGGTATACCAACCCCTCGCGTAGAGTGAAATCTACCTTTTTGGTAAATCGTAAAATCCAATATCGGAGGGAAATTTTCAGACATATTTCAAGGTACCTTTAATCGTGCATCTCATCAACTCTAAATGCTATTGCCTGCCGCTGTCGGGTTGCGTCACAGAGGTCAATGATAATGATAAGGCTGCTTTGTTCTATACCCTGTAGTGTCCTTGATGTTAAAATCATGATTTGAAAGTAAACTTGTATGTTTAAACCTTTAGTGCGTAGAATTGAAACGTTCCACAAATTTCAGAAAGGTTCCTTCGAAGTTGAGCTAGAATATCGTGTGGACTATGATCTAAACATAACTGGACTTTTAGTACGTAGCAACTTCGTGTGCACTGATTCATAATATACGATTTTCATTAGAAAGGTGTTATATTCTATTTTAACAAATAAAAGAAAATAAATATTTTACTCTATTACAAAGATTGCTTCAAAGGGCTAGATTTTCTTTTAGATTCTTCCACGATTCTTCGCACCGTGTCTACAACACCTCACGTCTTGCATTCACTCGAAACGAGTGGACCACACACGGTCCTGTCTTAAGGCACTCCAAAATACGAGGGGTAATTTAAACTGGAAGTGTTGGAGCGAAACTGGTCAACCAGTTAGTGTACAAATTTGTTACATTCCACTCATGTGAGAGAAATGGAAGTTGACTTATTCTAAGAGTGCCAATTCCATCCGAAAAAGTTAAGTGTGTACGTCTGCATATTACCTAATACGACTACGTGAGAGTATTTCGCTTAATGGTGTAATAAAATAACGTACCGTATGACCATGCATCCTACTGGTTCAGTTTCGAAGTGTCAATGTAAAGATTTCAATGTAAATGCATTACTCAAAGAACGTCTTTGTAAATTAAACCAAAGACATAATTCAAAATTAAGATTAATTTGTTTAAAAACATTTCTGGGTCTCTGATCTGTAAAATGTGTTCACATTTTTTTAATGTTTCCATTTTACTAAAGAGTGTTTTACAATATATTTGTGTTGGCAGTTTTTCACTGGTTTCTAGTATAGCATCTAATTTATTCGATTCAGCTTTCAAACATGCTCTGAAAAAATATCTTATGTATTATTCTTTTTATACCTATGTAAAATACACTAAGCGAATGAAAGAGTAGTACTAAAAGTGAAACTCATAACTTGCGGGTCTGCGAGAGCGGATCTATTCTATGATGATAAACTCTGTTGTCAAATTTTACGTCGGAATATGAATTCACTGTGGCGTTATCTGAAAATACGGGCTATCTTTCTCTCCTGCGACACTATAATCAGGAAAGTTCCCTCACGTACATGATGTCTACGAACTTTTTAAATTGTTTTTGTTTTTCATTCAATTCACATGTCTGGCATGATGTGATAACTGACAGCGGTGGTCCAGCGATATCGCTGAGCGGTAGAACATGGGTTCAGACCCTGACAATCTAGGTGAGCTGGGGTTTCCTTCATCTACTCCAGACAAATGTCGGGTCGGTTCCTCAAGTCGCCAACCCAATTTCCTCATGCACGCCACGGTGGCATGGAAAAGCAGGCCTCTTGTCCTGTACCTCGCCATATAAGACATAAAATAAATGAATAAATAAGACCGGATGATGAAAATGGTGGGTCTCCTCCCGGGACTCGGAATTTCCTACTTTGAACTCGGGTCTGCCACCGCCCCTTCGATTTCCACTTCTGTTTACCCTTTGTTTTGGAGCCCTTAATTATAGAGAGAACCGTCAGGGGAGGAAATAAAAAAATATAATGGCGGAATTTCGCGCATTTCCTGGTAATAGTATGTAGTTTTTCCTAGTGTTGTCAATCAGCTGTAGTTGGTCACATGATTGTATCGCCTCCCTCTATTTCTTCATTATCCACCAATAAGAGGCGAGCATGAAGTGATAGCTGGCGCTAAAGGGATGTGAGATTTTTTTCGAAATAAATATAGTTATGAGAAATAACTTGCTCTGACGTTGTTGACATGGCTGATGTTTCTCTCTTGAATTAAGGTCTCTATTTTTCATACATGTCTTATACAATTGTGTACAGTTGTGAAATGTGAACGAGAGATCCCAGGATCCATTCTCAGATTGTCAACACTTTAATCTGACCGTAGTTATGACATTTTCTCCATGTGCAGGCACACGGAAGAAATACGTGAATAATTTTCATGATATCTGGAAACTTTTAGATGGTCTTTGTTCTTTCCCTATATTTTTAACGTATACTCGTATCCTAGACGGGGAGATAATATCCGAAAGTTATGCATAATAGTAGGTCACCACTCGAGGAAATTGTTAGAAGTCCTTTTGGTCGGTACTAGATAGATAAACGTAATTATGGAAAATTGTGTGCTTTGGGGCAAACTTTTGCGTACATTTCCTTTGTAAAAAAACATGGACATGAATCGATAACCCTCAAACTGTTTGAAACCACTTCTTCATAATTTTGAGGGGGAAATAAGTGGTATTGTTTACAATATTGCATCCATAATTTCAAAAACATTAACTAAAGTTTCTTCACAAACATAGAAACCTCACCGCCAGGTAACAGATTAATCATGTTACGTCGAATGAAAATGGGAGACGGGACCTGGATTCGAACCCGAGACCTTGAGCTTTACGCGCTCATGCGCCTACCAACTGCGCCATCCCGTTCGCCTCCCGGGCCCGTCTACCATTCTCATTCAACTTGTGAAACCCAAACCAAAATGTTAAAAATTATTTTGTCGAAATAATATCCAAAAATTATATAGATGAATTAATTTTTCAGAATTCAATAATAAGCATTTTCATCAATACAAAGAACTGAAATTAATTCAAAATTGGGTAACAATTTCCGTTTATGTTCATTTGTAACTTAATACTTTCAAATATCTAAAGTTCCCTCATATAAGGTATATTAAAAAACAATAGTGTATTAAAAAATATTTCCCCCAAAAAATATTTTTTGAAATAATTTGTCATGCTAAACCGTTTATGGATAAGAAACAGACTTACTTCATGTTGTCCGAAACGCGAATGATCGTTATTAAGTCGTCTTTAAGTAGAAAATAATATTCTGAGACGCAGAACTAAAAGAAAGAGCCACAAAACGCCTAATTATAGAACAATTGGGAGAACTTCTTCGAAAGAGAATAAATATTTTCGATAAAGCACTTAGAAAAGCTGAAGAATTAGACGCTCCTCCCGCACAATCAACAATCCGAACTTTCTGCCATACGAGTACGGCTTGTAAGATATGAAATGTAAGTCTTCCAGGAGGACGCCTTACTTTCTCGAAGAGTTCGTTTTGCTCTGGCTCTGCACCTTTTAAACTCAATGAGATTTTCAACAGTGGGATATTTGTGAAGCCGCGCTATAGCTTTCTTTTTAGCGCTGATCGCCTTTGCACAATCTGAATTCCACCATGGAACTGGGCAATGCCTTGGATTACTTGATGATTTAGGGATAGCAACATTGGCGGCTTCGAGAACCGCGTTAGTGAAATGGGATGCCATAGCATCCACATCGGCAAAAGGCTCATCGCAAAGATTGATGTTGCGTGTGAATACATTTCAGGTTGTTTTTTTTTTCAATATCCCATGAGAGGGGGAGAAACCGAGGGGCAAAAAACCTTCAGATGTACAAGAATCGGGTAATGGTCCCTCCCATACAGATCGCCAAGAACTGTCCAGTCTAAGATTGGAGAAAGTGAGGAACTGCAGATGGCCAAATCAAGCACCGAGAAAGGCCGGGAGGTTGTACAGAAGTGTGTGATTGACCAGTGTTAAGGAGCGCTATATCTCGGCTATCTAACACTTTTCCTATTATAGCACCCATTGGGCAGTTGTATGAAGAACCCCAGAGCGGATTATGGGCATTAAAATCCCCAAAATAAGGAACGGGGACGGCAACTGGTGCATCAGACCAGCGGGATCCCTCTTCATGAAAGACTGCCCAGAGGGGATATAAATATTACATACCGTAAATGTAAGGGATGATAGGCTTACCCTCATACATACTGTCTGAAAGACGCTGGTTATAGAGACTTATTTGGCATAGAGTGAAGCGTCTACACATTCACAATTTCCTCCCTCTGCTAAATTAGCCATAAAACAACTGAAGCCAGTTACACGGAAAATCTGTGACGTCAACGGAAATCCCTGAGACTTCCTTATATAACCCGACCCTTCAGGAGACATCGGTGCTTTTAGCCACCGCTTGCCAAAGGACCCAGGTATGCCAGTTTTCTCATTTCCTATTACTGTTGCATATTATATTGAAAATTGTTAACTTTTCAAAGGTGGTAAATTAATTTTAGAATATTTCAATTTTTTATTTTGTATTTATATTTTCATTTTATATTAAAAAATTGTTAACTTTTCGAAGTATAAGGGGTAGACTGTTTTTAGAATTATTATATTTATTCTATAATTTATATTTTGTAAAAAAAATGTTGCACTGGAGATGGCCGCCATGCGGTCGTAAAGGTTTTTTGCATTAATAAATAATGACAGAATGACAAAAACTTTTATTACTTATAAATATTTATTGCATAAAATATTTTAATTACTTACTTACATTAAACTTAAAAAAAGCACTTTCAGTTTTTTTGCTGTTCTTAAGTGTTTTATCTTATTACACCCTACGATTTTTCTACCTTATTCACATGGAGTCCGTCATCCTAATTTTCCTTTTCCCCTTCCAAAGCAGTACCTGAAAGAATCCACAAAGAAGTATAGCAACATTAGTTTGAACTTAGACTACTTGAACGACTGAAAAACCATCGTTGCAGATGAGATAGCAATATCGGTATAGAGAAAGTGCAAATACATTTCTGTTATGGCAAAAAAACCCACCCTCATTCACTTCGTCGTTATAGAGGTAATCGTTGTAGGGAGAATCGTTATAAAGAGATTACAACTCTTTCTAAAATAACGAAATCTAAATAGACTTCATAAAAGTAGTATTTTTTAAGTATGTCTAATTTTTAAATATTGTATATGACGTGTCAAATGTCAAACACACGTTCCCTTGTAATGTTGAAAATTCATCTATCATAAATGAGGTGTGTTAGGCGCCAACGCACTCGTTACGGATTCCGCTCGCGAACTTTGTCCGGTGGAGACAAAGCGGAAGTCGCGCGCTTGACTTCCGGTTGGGAGAGATACCGAGGATCGCATGTGAAAAGAGACTGCTCCCAGTTAATAATTGCTTTGTGTTTGTACATTACCACGAATATTTTGTGAAAATGAATAAAACCAAGTAAGTTGTAATAGTGAATGTCTTTATATGGGAGATTTTGAGGATAAATAAATAAATAAATAAATTTATTGTCAAAAACAGTACAAAATGCGAATAAACTAATTTACTCTCCGGAAGCAAGCAAGGGACCATCCCATCAATTCCGATCAAGGACCCTACGGCAGAGGCGGATTCAAAAATTTCAGCAAAGTTCCTAGATAAGATAGAAAGTTACCTGCGAGTTATAATACTATTAAATGTCAATATGTTTGTAATTTAACGCAAAAAATTTACATGTACAAGTTATTATCGAACTATAGATTATTCTGAGTATAGTGTTTCAAAATCATAAGAATTGAAATAACACTAAATTCACGATTTATATTGCACTAAACATGTCCCTAGACAAAGCCGAGAGAACCTGTATAAGAAATCCGCTTCTACCCGAAGGAAAACCGGAGAAAACCTTGGACCACGATGGGGCAACAGAATTAATGTACACAATCGTGCCAAAGTTGACTACACATAAAACTAAATTAATATGAGTCATAAGACAACACAATCATGCAAGTAAATAGTTTTTTTTTAAAAATTGATATAAGTTATTTAAAAAGTACTACAGCAATGGCGTGATAAAATACAGAACAGATTTAACTTTTATTAAAATCAATAAATTCTTTAATATTGTAGAAGCACTGGTGCAGAAGATAGATTTTAACCGCGGATTTGAAGAGATTCAGTTTCATATCTTTTATAGTCTTGGGGAGGGAATTATACAGAACGATTCCCGAATGATAAGTTCCCTTTTGGCAAAGAGTGGTTGACACTCTAGGGCATATTATTACTATTGCGAGTATTGTATTGTGTTCGTGAACGAGACTGTTTCGTATGAAGCAAGGGTTTCGTATGAAACAAACACGACCATTTCATAAATATAAATGCAGGGACTGTCTCTTATACACATCTAGATGTGTATAAGAGACAGGGCTCACCCTCATACATACGGTCTGAAAGAC